>VOQK01004839.1:19113-45453 GCA_015052645.1 Benitochromis conjunctus
TAACACATAACATCCTTCTCATCCTCATAGCTGCTCTGGAGGAGATTTATGCTCAGGAGGGAGAGACGATTACCTTGGTGCCCAAGTCCTCGCAAACGCAATCTTATGTGTACTGGAATTTTGAAAAACAGGATGGTCCTCAACTTGCGTGGCTAAACTCCTTAGGCGGGAAGGGATTCAATAATGGTAAACAATATATTTATGTATATATTTTTTGTCTATTGTTACTGAACATTTAGAAACAATGTAAATAAAGATATTTTTAACAATAATGTTCTGCCTTGTAGATGAGAAGTGGAAAGGCAAGTTGTCCCTTTCTGGTGCCTCGCTAGTCATTAGCAATATACAGAAAGAACTCTTTGGGACTTTCTTCTGTAAAACCACTTCAAGCGGTCAGCCTCCCTCCATCACTGAATTTAAAGTGATTCAAGTCAATGGTAAGAGCAAAAATAAGATCAAATGATTAGTGTGACCTAAGTCAGTTGATCAGTTTCACGTACATTTTTAATTGATGGTTTTTGAAACTTTAAACCACTGTATTTACATAAGTGCATCATATTCAATGGTCTTACACAAGTTGTTCAAATATAGTGCATGTTTTTAAATTTGTGCGCTGAGATGTTTCATGTGCATTTTAACTTATTAACTTATTAACGTGGCCTTGATAAATTCAATGGGCATAACATTGTCTGTTTTTTTAAAACGTAGGTAAAAACATTTACTTTAAAATGTAAATTAAAATATATCACTTCTATTCTGTTTTCTTTATTCTGCTTATTTTCTGCGCTAGTGATCGAGAAATCAGCCTCCCCTCTGTTGTCTGGCGATCATCTGATTCTGACCTGCAGTTTGGGAAGTCGTCAAGGTCAAAATGTGCCCGAGATTTACTGGCTCAATCCCCAGGGAACAAAAGAAGGAACCCAAGAAAAAGTCAACATTCAAGCCACAAGGAAACACAATGGCCAGTGGCACTGTGTAGTGAAAAAAAATGACAATGAGAAGAAGTTCCAAGTTTCCGTTACAGTTGTGGGTGAGTTTCTGTGTGTTTGCATTTGTTTCACAGTTGTGTATCCTCATCTTTAAGATCATGCTTCTAACAGGTTTTTCCTCCATTTTAGACCTCGCCCCCGTGCCTTCGCATCAGTATACATCCACAGACTCGTCTCTCATCATCCCTTGTTCCTTAAGTTCTCGTGTTACCTGGGAACAAGTGAAACAAAAGGAGATTGAGGAAATTCAGTGGTACTTTGCTTCTAAACTATCCTCAGGCACCTTTTCTGACAATCGAGAGCAGCTCTTCCACCTCGATCTGGAAAAACTTACCTGGAAAAGGAAGCAAGACAAAGGACCGATTCCTGTACATAACATTAAAAACGGGAATCTGTCTTTGATCAGATCAAAGGCGAAAGTAGAAGACAGAGGACGCTACACGTGCTCAATGAAATTTAAAAATGGCAGGATTCTGGAGACCACAGTAGACGTAGTGGTGTTGGAAAGTAAGTCACATTTCTCGACAAGGCTGGCTCTGCGTTACACGCACCTCTGTTATATTTAGGGTTATTTTTTCTTTGTGACCGTTCTTGCTGCCTCCCTGCTTTGGTGTACTCTGCCAGTATTTTCATTTCTCTGCTACTGAATTTATTTGCAAGTGTCCACAGTGTGACATGTTTCTAATTCACAAGCTCCTCTTGTTTTAATTGGGTGTATTAAGCATCCCCTCTGCCAGAACAGCGTGATAGCACAGTGAATCTTAATTGGACCGTGTGTTATGAGGATTTATGAAGAAAACTATGATTTCTCAGTTTTTTAAAGTAGAACCAAAAAAAAAAGTCTGCAGATCTGATGAATTAATTCACAGGAATTTGCTCATATAACACAGTTTCTCTGGACTGTTCTCGAGCAAACCCACAACTCACATTGAATTCAAATGATAAAAGCTATATTTAAATATTGATGTGAGATTAGGTTTTTACGAGCTTATATTTGGGAAAGAAATCAAAATGTTTTGATTAGACATCATCGTTGCTTTCGTGGGCAAAGTTTTAGTCTGATTTCAGGAAAATGCAATTACAGACAACTTCTTACAAGCAATTTATTTTACAAAATGCACGTTTTTCATTTTATTTCTTTGTTCTCTTTCATCTGCTTCGTCTCCAGTCAACGCCGACCCAAGACCAGAGCTAATCTACGGTCAGCAGGTCAATCTGTCCTGCAGCACTGGTGAACAGCTGCCCAATGATATGACGTTAAATTGGACTCTACCTGAAACATCGTCCCCTTACATCTCTTACCCCACCCATATTACCGTCCCGGAAGTGGGCAAAGGAGATAACGGAAAGTGGAGGTGTGAGCTGTGGCAGGGCAACAACAAGCTGACGTCAGATGAGATACTGCTTAAGATCGGTGAGCACAGGAAGTGAGACGAGCAGGAAGTGTGACATGGGCCTGACCTTGTGACCACAAAATTTTAAGACAGAAACTTCTTTTACATGATGTGTTCTTTCTGTACTGTATACTGTTTGATGACTGTCTGTCTCTGTTGTGTACAGAACCCAGACTGAGTGTGTGGATGCTGGTGATCATTTGCAGCGCAGCAGTCATCCTTCTCCTCCTCCTCGTGCTCGCTTTCATCCACTACCGGCGCAGAAAGGTACAGTTCAGCCATTCATATTCCTTTCTTTTCAATCACACTGAGTTATTAGTTCAGCTTTAAGAGTTACCCTTCTATGTCTCATTCTCTGTCTGCCTCTTTGTCACTCCCATTAGCAGAAGATGAGACTCCTCAGGCATCGACTCTGCCATTGCAAAAAGTACGTATAACCATTTCCTGAACTGGTAAAATATCTCCAAACCCACATTTACAAGCATGCACACTTATCAGCACTAAAATCTGAATGACACTTTGAGCCATAAGATATTTTTTGAAGTACGAACATTACTGAAATAAGCATTTATGATTTGGCTTTTGTAGTTCTGCGTCAGTTTCCATAACTCAAACAGAAACCTGGGACTTTTTCTTTTTCAGCCCCAAGCCAAAAGGATTTTACCGAACATGAAAGCTCGCAGACCGGATCTTTAAGAAGAAACGGGAACACGCTGAATTTCTGCTCTGATATGTTCTGATTTACCCGGATTAACCTGGATTTACATCTCTAAACTGTGACTCTCATTTTGCCATATTGGAAAGTACAAAAGAGTTTTCAAACATATCAGGCAATCTGGACTGATTTTATGTATTTTATGTATGATTATTACCGTCTGTAACCTTCATTCATTTACACTTTGAGTCTATGTGTAGACTAACTTTCCTGTCCTCTTATGTACATTTTTTTGAGGAGGTCTGTAATGCTTTCAGATATGTAGACGCTTCTGTAAATTTACATACGCAGCATATTATTTGTGAATAGTTTATTGCTAAAAATGGAAAGATGATAACTAATGTGTAAAAACATTAGCAAATCTTTTTAATAAAGCATCACATTTTTTCTGAGTGACGTTCCTGCAGAGGTCCTCTTGGGCTAATTTAGCGGGATGGCATCCATCTGACAGATTCGTCGATACCGGAAGGAGCAGGGAACGTCGTTCCAGTTATGATTCTGGCTGTCCACCACCGCACAGTCCTCTCCAGCTTCCCCACCGGACTCGTGGTTATCCGGCTCGCGGGTCCAAAATGTGTTCCAAAATCTTTCCAACACAGAAAGAAGAAAATTTACATTATTTTCATTAATATTCTGCTGAAGTGGCATTTCACCTGCTAGGTTTGTGCACTGTTTTAACAGTTGTCTTGCTAATGGGAAGATTCTTTACTTTTAAGTGACTCTTTATCCTTCAAGAGCCATCATCAGCTAAAGGACCTGTTCATTTACAGGATGGTTCCTTGTGCACATTTCTAGTTGTGACTATAATTAGTTTGCTAGTATGCAGGAACTGATGCAAAACATGCCTACACCTACATACTAGTTGATGAATTGCTGTGAAGTGTTGCAAAAACATTGGGTCCCAAAAACAGATACAACTGACGTGTCCTCCAGCAGGTTTTCAGGGAAATGCTTCAAAGGTTATTTAAAATTTATAAATGTTGATGCTTTGTATTTTTTACCATGTCTAATATGGTGATGTTCTCATGAAAACGGTAGAAGGTTTCTACTACATGCAGTTTTCTCATGGAAAAATTTCATGACACCATGCAAGTATATCAAAACATCTATAAATCTAAACACCGTCTGTTGGAGGGAATTCATTTTACATACACCATAGGTTGTTCTAGAGACTTCAGCAACCTCTTCAGCATTATTAGTAATATGATACCTATAAAAATAAAAACACCCCCCATTACCTAAACCAGCAATTATGTACTTGGTGCTAAGACACCTGTGCCTGCTGTGTACAAAAAGCCCGATTAACAGGCTGAAAATGGTCTTTAAGGCCTTGGCGAGCTCGGTGAACCCATCTTGGTTGATTTTAATCGATGCTGATCCTCGCTTCTGGCTGGATGACCATTTTCTCAAAAGAAGCACATTTATTGTTAAGACCTTAGTGAACATGCGTGAGCCAAAAATCTGTGTAGGTGTCACACTGTATGTTTCCTTTACAGCATATGAAACCTAAATAAAAGATGATGGCAACGTTACAGCTCAAATGAAAAACAGGCCTTCATTTTAAGTCTCTGAAGCTCTCAGTGTGTAGGAAGGCAGGTGCTGCAGCTCCAAGCAACAACGTTTGTCGTTAAACCAACGAGAGGTTACGCGAATGATTATTCAGACTAGCGTGTACATTTATGCATGTGGTATGTTTTAGGAATGTAGAGAAATGTCATGTTTGTCATTTTATAATAAGAGACATA
This sequence comes from Benitochromis conjunctus, assembly GCA_015052645.1. Lineage (NCBI taxonomy): Eukaryota > Metazoa > Chordata > Actinopteri > Cichliformes > Cichlidae > Benitochromis > Benitochromis conjunctus. Next base: position 23,957 of record VOQK01004839.1, read on the forward strand.
TTTGTTGAAAAGTGTTTACGTAAATAAGATTAAAGAACAAAATGATTGGAATTAGCATCAAAAAGAAAATGAAAAGTGTGCTTTCCTTTTTTCATCTTAAAGAATTTAATCAGATAAGCAAAGGGACCAAAAATAATAGTTATTAAGGTGATCTAATTTCTATTTTCTGTGCATTCTTCATTGCATATAACTGAGAATGTTTTCTTTTTTTTTTTAACTGAAAATTAAGGATTCAGATTTTCAGCAATCATTTTTAGTACCATCTGCACTACCAAACAGACTCTTAGTTGATCTGTACATCTATCTAGCAGTGGCCAAAGGAATCATTTAGACAGCAATAAACAGCAATCACGCAAGGATAATTTTTTTTTTACCATTTCCCAACTGCTTCTCTACGAGCTATAGACTGTATATCAAAAATGGACACAGCCAGCATGGCGTCACCCACTGGTTAGCAAAGTCCTGTCATGAAACCTTAAGTTTAGCAATGACAATGAGCAACCCTAGGAGCACTGCAGCTCTTAAGGCAGCAGCATATTAATCAGTAATTAGGCCTGTGCTAAACGACACTATGGTTTAATACAGGCCTAATCCTCATTTTTGACTACAATCTGATCTTATTTTACAAAAATCAATAATTTTTGTGTTAAAATAACTATCAATTAAAACAGTAAGGCATTAGGAAAGTGTTTATGAGTCATTTTTTCATTGACTTCCACACAGTCTAACTTCTTTCTGCATCTATAGGAGGTGCCCCCTGCTGGCCATTTGAGAGAATGCAAGCTCCTGCATCCATGAGACAAAACCTGTTCACAGCAGGTGCAGACATCACACCTGCGTTACAATGAAGAAAAAAACACACAACTGAAACCCCATAACTGTTTGGGTTTTTTTACACTGAAGCCATAGCAGCTGATTTAACCTGTTTTAACAAAACATCAGACAGGCATTTTTAAACTTCTAGCTTTTACTTGTATTTTTAAATGTACACAAGTTTCACCATCACACAATCCACAGTTCGAACTATTTGCCTCTCCAACTGATGATCTTTTGTAAACTGTTAACATCCATCAGAAATGCATTGTACTTTATTCTTTTATCCAATTTTTTTTAACATCACCCACTTTTTATATAATTATGCCATCCTGAGAAGACCATTGAAATATTAATCTTCTTCAAACTTACGAAACTTTAAGCGTTGAGTTGTCCACCCATCTCCAGTCTCCTTCGTTCTGAATGTCACTCAGCCCAAGCCAGTAGAATGGGTTAAATGTCCCAATCTTCCTGGCTGGTTTTTCTATAGCTTCCTAAAAAAATATACAATCAGATTTTTTAGCACCTTTTGAATTCCCAAAAAAATAAATTCAAAACATTTAGAGTACAAAGAAACTCTCACATGCTGTTCTTTGGTGGTCAAGATGGCGAGATGTCCGCCTATATCCTTACATTTGCGCGCACTGTTAAACCAATCGTCTGTATCTCTGCTGAGGAAAAAGCAGTGATCCCCTACGTGAACCCACCCATCAGGACACTCTGTGCACTTGATCACTGCAGAGTGAGACGGGGACAGACAAATATACAAGTTAAACATTTATAGAAAGGTGCAGAACTAGAAACAAGCACTGAATTTTTATTCATCTGCTGAACATTCGGTACCTGGAGATGAACAGTTATGTGCCAGTTTGGAGTACCGCTTACACAGGTCTCTGAAGCGGTCCTTCAAAGAGTCTAGTTTCAGCTTTAGAAAGGTCAGCTCTCCCTCTGTGTTGGCTGCATCCTGAGCAGATTCAGCATTAGCAAACAGGCTGAGCACAACACAGAGGATGGCGAGGCCTTTAATGCCCAGGGTGGCTGATGACAGACAGCAGACTCAGCATTAGCGCACATGCAAACAGATCCGGACACACGGATATCTGTAGCTGCATCGGGGCTTCTTACCTTTCTTTTGGATAAGATGCATGGTGTCTGTCAGCTTGCAGGATATTGCAGACTTTGGTGTCCTCTTTGTGCCCTCTTGATGTTTTATATAGCAGTTTGTGTATCAAAGGGAAGGGGAAAGTACAGATTGCACAAATCTTCCAGACAGATTGGACTCTTCATGGCTATCAAACCATGTAAACTCAGATGGCGCAATCTCTTGTAGCCAAACTAGTAATAACCTGCCATGTTGGATTGCACAAACAAACATTTGATGTTGGCGGGCTGGCATGCAGGTTCAGTATTATTTATCAAAAACATGAACAAAGTTCTCATTCTGTCCCCAAGTTTTTTAAAAACGGGCAAAAATGGAGGACTGCAAAGTATGACTCAGCATTTACCAGCACTGCAAGTGTGAGTGTGTGTGCTGGTAAACATGTGAGTGTGTGCTTAAGGTTATTTGTATTCTCTTCATAAGCAGAACAGCTGTAACAATATCACCTCTTCACCACACACACCAGATGCCCACTCTTTTCTTCCAGCACACTGTCAACATTTTTTCTGGTACATGTCCAAGTTATTTTTTTTTTTCCTGGCACCTTATTCCCACAGACATTGTCAGCTCTTGTGCTTCATGAGGTTTTTGTTATTCAAACCAAACTAATTAAAGCAGAGAGGAGGGGTGTTACATGTTTGTGTCTCTTTCAGCGACTGCTGTGCTGAAATTTGTGGTTGCGCATGACCAGAAATTCTTCTCTACTGATTTCCTGTGCTTTTCTCGCTGAGCCACGGCTTGGCTCTTCTTTCTTAAAACACGCTGTTCTCGCCTCCTTTCCCATCACAACCTTGTCACAGCTCCAGTTCTAGTTGTTGTTGCTTTAATTAATGTCAGGAGGAGTGCAAGTACACACTGTATTTTTTCTGTTAAAGAACATGTTCCCCCGTTCTGACTCATCTGTAACGAAATTCCAGAATTTGTGGCTCACTCCAAACAGAGCTGAGGAAACTTCTGGGATTGCACAAGATGGGGCTTCATGACAAGACGCCCCACCAATGAGCACCACACGGTGCCAAAAATGTGAGGAAAGAGCCTTCCTGTTTGGCTTCACAAATCCTCCTTTTTCAGGAAACAGATAACACAAAAAAGCTTGAATTATCTCGTGGAGGGCAGAGAGTAGTGTTTCGTAGTTCTCTGAGCAAATTTATTGAAATCTGCAGCTTTGCTTGATTCGGGGGAACGTTCCTTAATAATTCAACCAGCAGGGACAAACTTAATTTTAAGGAGAAATATTGTTTCTCCAGACCAGAGATACCAAAACCTTTAGGGACCTGAAGAGGTATCATATAAAAAGAGACAAAGTGGGGAAGAGAGTTGAGAAGGACACTACGGACATGGAGCAGAGAGAAAACTACAGCAGCCTGCACGAGTTCACAGAGGAGCCCGGACCGGGAGCGAACAGGCTCATCCCACAACACAGCAACGGTAATTTGTGCACGTATGAGGCAAGAAACAGGCAGATGTGTGAGAGCCAGAGGTGTACTTGAGTACATTTACTTAACTACTGATCACGGTTATGATTTACATGATACTAAACTACTATTTTGTACCCATGTTTTATACTGGATGCAGTATAAAATATGGGTACAAAGTACTTACTACCTGTATTTTACTTTATTAATGCTACATTTTTATATAGTTTTTGTAACAAATGCATTCATATAAGCTGGTAATTACAGCTGTTGCGTGGTAGCTAGTGTTAATGTGTGTCCTGATTTTAGATTTTGCAGGCCTCCTGAGGCCCGAGCTATTTGTGATCCTAACCATTTGTGATAAGCTGCTCCTGATAATCTAGTCTAAAAATGAAGCTTTCCCTCAGATTCAAAAGTTGTTACTTTGCTGCAAAGTTTTTTATACCTTCTTTTTTTAAAAATAGTATGTTCTCACACGGGAATAGTGGGCGTATTTTGCAGCATAACACAATAAATTTAACATTGCTTAACAAAGTATGAAAAAACTCTTGAGCAGATTGAAATTTAAGGTGCAGAACAGCCAAAAACATAATGTCCCCACTTGAGGACGAAGGATATCAGGAGGTTAAGACTATTCACACAATAGCCTTTGAACTGTAACGGAGTAGAAATATAGTAGTAAAAAAATAAAATATTAAGAAACACAGTTGGAATCAGTTTATTTAGGCTAGCTTAAAACAACTTCTTTTCACAACTATCATTAGCATAACTCGTTGTGATGTTGGAAAGAACTTGAGCTATCTTTAATTTAGTGCTGTGCTTGAGTACAGTCTTAACATATCTAAATTTTCCTCGAATGTTCGTGTCTATACTTTCCTGGCAGCACAGGGACTCCGTGGTTAGCACTGTTTCTTCAAACAGCAGGATCCAGGGTTCAAACCTAGGTGATGCCTTTCTGTGTGGACTGTTCATCTTCAGCTCATGTTGTAATCCTCCTTATCTTAGCTCAGAATACTCTCATCAAATTAATTTAAACCTTCATTTCCTGCTTAAATTATTTTTTCAGAAAAACTCTTTATATGAAACAGAGTTGGTCTACAATCCTACTTTGCAGATAAAGATTTTTACAAACAGATCATCTCATAAAGGAAGTGGCTGCAGATTATGCTTTAAGTCCAACTGTCTTATAGAATCACAGCCAAAAAAATGTTGGCAGGGGCACAAATTTCTCGTTGCATACAATCTGCTGCTTCAGCTTTTATTTAAACTGGGGGGTTTTTGTGTGTGTGTTTTTATGATCGAAAGAAGAACAATCAAACACATTTCATACGTTTCAAAGACTTTTACTGGAGAATGTTGATCTGTTTTCTTTGTATCTTCTGCTGTGTGTTGGATATCAGCCAGGATAAATCCAGAAGCTCTTTGTAATTAACATATTTGCTTGTGATCATAATAATATGAACCAGCACCATAAAAACTGGGGCGCCAAAGCACCCTGGCAAAAATTTTGGCCATGACTGTAATCTCTAAGGATGAAATTGATGCACAACCACTACATGTTACTTGAGTAAAGTATCTGAAACTCTGTATTTTTTGTGTTTGTGTTCATATGTGACAGCATGAGGCAGAGAGTATCCAAAGGTTTGACTTTCAGCAGACATGCTATCTTTGGGGATTTGAAAATATAATGAAACTAAACTCTGGTCAAACGGTTCTGCCCTGCAATTTCCTTTAAAGTCTGCTCTCGCTGCTACACCAGAGGAATTAAAGTGGTGAATTGACAGCTTGCATGCTGTGGGCTGTTTTGTGTCTAATCAGGCTCCCAGGGACTGAAGCAAGGCGTCGAGTGTTTGAGGAGTAAGACTTCTCTCCTGATACTTATTGGCTTTTTGGCCTCCATCTGTGGCAACATCGTACTCGCTGTGCTCTGTAAGTATAAATACTGTCTTAGAACCTCGCGCCCCCTCCTGTGTGTGTTTCACTTTGGGTCCAGTGCAAAAGACTTAGGTACTTAAAGTAAAAAGCTTACAAAAAAAAAGTCCATATTTATCAGTTTTACTTCATAAAGAGTGTTGGAAAGAGGAAGAAAATCTGTATTTCCTGGAAGCAACCATCATCAGTTCCCTGCATATGTACACAGCTTCTAAGTATTTAGGATGTATATTTTGGAGCTCTTCCCTCAGTTCATCAGTGGATTTATTCTCAGTATCTTCTGTCTCTTCATGAAATCCCAGACTGACTCCACCATGTTGGCCTCTTTAGGGGGAAAACTCATTGCTCTTGTTGTCATTAAAGAAAGTCATTTATGACTGTGGCTCTATGTTTGGAGTCATTTTTGTGCTGCAGTCTGAATTTAGTACCAACCTGATGTCTCCCTCGGGTATTGCTTGATAGAAAATGACCCCAAAAAACATCTGAAGTGCCTAAAACTTTTGCACCGTGCTCTACATCTGCCTCTCTGTGTCTGTGTCTTTGGGTCTCTATCCCAGGCTGATTATTCTCTCTTTATTTCAGCTCAGTGTGCTTTTGGACACCTAGAATTGGCAATAAAAAAGATAAAGCACTCTCTCCAGTCCAGTGAGGGTCATGTAATAGAAAAAGCACAAAAGTCCATAATTGTGAAATATTTCTCCTGCAGGGCCAAGAGTCTCTGGCAGCTCAGCCTGATAATGTGCTTGTGAGGACACTCTCTCATTTAAAACAAACACCACTGGGGCCGTACGTGCTTGATCTATTGCCACGCGCGCGCATACACACTCGTTCAGACGCACACTCGCAAGCTATCGAGTACAATTTTCAGATCTGAAAATGATGACTGGCATGTCTTGCAGCAAGAGAAGGAAATAAAAAGAAATACTTCCTATGACGACGGGATCTCTAACATATTTTAAGACTTTCGAAAGAGAGAGTGCTTTAATTCCACTTTATGACTCTGTAGAGCAAGTCTGCCTAAGTAAAACAAATTAAATGTAATGTAATGGTATATACAGTAGCTGCAGATTAAATCACAACTGCCGTATGAAAATTTAACACATTTCATTTCACAAACGTCTGCAGCATATGCATGTGTAGAAAAGTTTTTTGTGGCGTCATGCAAGCCACATTTTGCCTCACAGCAGCACCTGCACCTGTGTTTTGAGAGGGCTTTCCAGGAAAGGATCACGTGTCATTAGTGTTAAAAAGTGGAACTCATTTTTCTAGCACACATTACCTCTGATGTTATTTACTAACCACAGCTCAGCTTACAGTAAATCAAGGTAAACATGCTGAAAATTACTTTGAATCAGCTCAGCTATTGAAAGCAGCTTGGCTTTCACTTCCTTGACACATGACCAGTTGCGACACTTCTTCAAGGTAAGATGTTGATTGGGCCTGAAGAATGTCACCGCTTCTTATGGTACTGCTTAACGACAGTGAGGTAACTATAATAACCATTATCTCTATTTATGTCATTAGATGAATCTATTTTTTTTAAACGTTTCAGTACTCAAATGGGAAGTGGCAACATAAAAGAGAGTAGACACACAAATGGAAAAATATGTGGCAATGAAACCAGATTGCAAATGATCATTTCTTCTGGCCGCAAGGGATCTCATGTAAACGCAATTATTCCAGCCAGGGCAGCAATAAAACCATACAGAGAGTCACAGACTGTAAAGAGAAGGCTTATATGTTTCAAGAGGGAGCGGTTTATTGGCAAATGAGAAACCACAACAGCATAAAAACTGCATTTGTTTATATTCACTCTTTTGTGGGTCCAACTCGAGAAATACTGGATGGATTTCTCTGGTGATCGACTCTGAGATATTGGCTGTGTTGATGTAAATGTCTTCACTGACTCATATAATTTGATACATGCATTTGTGTTCTTTTCATCAATATCATCACTGAGTCAACAATTAGATTTTCCTTATAATGTTCCCATCAACCTGCTAATTTTCAAACATTAGTGTGCGAGCACTCTGATAGCTGTTAGCAAAGCATGCCAGCGGATGCTTCACCAAACGATCACATTTGTTGTGGATTGCTTTGCTGGTGGGTCCATCACTTTGTTCCAGACTGACCTTACCAAGTATCACATGAATTGCCATAAAATTTGGTACATACACTCATCAGAGATTTTATTAGGTACACCTTGCCACTACTGATTTTGGTCCATATTGACATGGTAGCATCACATCAACAGTGATGTGCCGTATCTCAACAGTGCTCTGTGTGGAGCCATGTGGAGTCCAGTAAAGTCATTGTTATGTATATGAAACCAGCTTGTGATAATTTGAGCTTTGTGACATTGAGCCTTATCCCGCTGAAAGCGAAGGACATACTCAGACCAGCTCGTCTGACACTTAACAACCAGTCAAAAGGTCACTGAAATTCAAAGTCACTTAAATCATGCACATATTTCTTCCCCATTCTGATTTTCAGTTTGAACTTCAGCAAGTTTTCTTGAGCATGTCTAATTGCCTAAATGCACTGAGTTACTGCCACATGATTGGCTGATTCGATATTTAAATGAACAATTAGCTGAACAGGTATACCTATTAAAGTGGCCAGTGTAAATTCGTCTTTGATGAGGACTTATTTTTTCATTAAGTGTAATAACTGGGTCTGTCTATCTATCTATCTATCTATCTATCTATCTATCTATCTATCTATCTATCTATCTATCTATCTATCTATCTATCTGTCTGTCTCAGTGATTAGTAGGGCGGTGCCTCCTGCCCCAGTGGAGTCTTCCTCCTCTTCAGCTCTGGGTTTGAAATCGATGCAGAGGCGTTACATCCAGCTGTGTGAAGACTACACCGCCCTGGGACAGAACTGTTCAAAGACAGGTGGCAGGAAGTTGTTCAAACAAATGAATACATTCTTTATTTCCTGCTGTCTTTGATTTCCCTTTCCCCTCATCCCTTTATCTTGCTCTTTCTCATTAACAGTTAAGCATTGCAGGGAGTGTCCTGAAGGTTGGCTTCACATTGGGAATCAGTGTTACTATTTCAGCAATGACAGGCTGGACTGGGTGAAGAGCAGAGACAGCTGTGAAGAAATGGGCAGCCATCTCACCATACTGCACACCATAGAACAGCATGTATGCAAGTTAATGTGTTTTGTGTGTGTGCGCGTATGCATGTGCGTGTGCATGTGTGTGTGTGCGCGTGTGTGTGTGTTGAACCCTGCTGACCAGCACAGGTGTTACTCATGCCCCTAATTGTGTGGGTTACTGCATGCTGTTAGAGAAGGAGTGGATGTGGGTGGAAGTAGAGATGACACTCGTATATCTTTGAAAGGCAAGGTCATTTTATCTGCGGAAGTTAAGGACCACCGGATTTTTTTTGTGATAACATTAATGATGGCTTCCTTCTATTCAAGTGTCACAGTAAACATGGTCAGTGTGGCAGTGAGCTGAGCCATGCACAATACCAGGATGCTGCAATAGAAGTGAAAAAATAAAACTCAGCCCACATTCAACATAATTTGTTAAAAAAACTGTAACCAAGCTACGAGCAAATAACGCAGTCAATTGTTTAAACTTCACAGTGTAAGTAATATTTACTTAGTGTGTGATTTCATGTGATCACCATCTTGGTCTTTTGGAACCAGACATTTGTCAACTAGCTTGGCTACCAAGCCTTAGTCATAAACCGTGTGGGTGCAATGCACAGACAGACATATCTGCTAATTACTGCTTAGAGACAGACAAAAAAAAAAAATGCTGGAATTTCACTCAGCACAACTGAAGCATAGATTTCTCAGACGCACTGTCCCACATAGCATACCATAATATTTGTCCGTTAAATCAAATAAAATGCATGAAAAGGCAGCAACAACACAAACACAGCAGAGAGCTCACTGTGGAGGAGAATCTTAACAGACAGCTGAGATCTACACAACCCTGTGTGAGCATCCTTTCACCCCCGCCCCCTCCACCACCACCCAAAAAAAAAAGCCTCAACAGCATCAAAATGACTGAGTTATATTTAAAAAAAAAGAACAGAAAAGAGAGAAAAATCTCACCTTGTCCAGTTGTTATGAAAGGGGAATTGGTTAAGAAGGTCAAAACTCTTTTTATATCAGGTTTTTAAAATGCTCATTTCATTGATGATGTTCACTGATTGACTTTTTTTTTTTGTTGCTTTTGGCTTTGTTGAACCATGTCACAGTATAAACTGAGTTAATTTGTCAAGAAAGACTCTGAGACATGTCACAAAAAGGAAAAACATGGGTGTAAATAATAAGATCTATGATGGCTGAAGTCCATTTATCACCCTCAGGTTCCATTTGGTGGCATTGTTGCATCATGACTAATGGTTTTCCAGACACAACAGAGACACTGTTAGTCATTTATGCTGTTAGATTTGCTGTTGTGCTTCTAGAAAAATGTCGAAGGAGTTATGTGGGTTTGGTTTACTGCATCAACTGGAGATCATTCCTCATATAATAGTACAATATTAAGAGAATGTATTTTGAGCTTTTGACCTTGAGGGTGTACGTTTTGCAACATAAATTTTACAGGCAACAGTTTTCAAGAACAATCGATGTATGTGTGTTCATAATCTCCAGGATGATCTGGCAAAGGAGGCTAAGAGAATTGGTGGATTTTATTACCACTACTGGATCGGCCTGTCTGACATAGAGACTGAAGGAGAGTGGAGATGGGTGGACAACACGACACTCGAACACAAGTAACAAATTTTAATGCATGCGTTTATTTTCTTTTTTAAGCTATTCTGCTTTTATTTTCAATTATGACACCAAGCAATCTGTCCGGGAACAACCTATATAAATTCAAACGGCAAACTCTGCCCACACTTATATCAAAGCCTCAGGTATATCAAACATTTCATCATCAATAAATCAGGTAGCTGGGCAAGGTGAGCTTGTTTTTATCATTTGTCAGACATGTTTAGTTGTTATTTATAGCTCACCAATCTATCACACTTTCTGCTCTCTCCCTCTGTCACAGATACTGGGATCAAGTGAACTCAGAGCCAGATAACCACCACACAGGAGGGGAACACGGAGAGGACTGTGCCACCTTAGACAGCCACTCCAAGACATGGTTTGATGTTCCTTGTGATCACATTTATAAACGAATCTGCCAGATGGATGCCATTCAGCTCAACTGAATCCCTACACCACTAAAAATGATGCAGACCTGAAAAGGCTGGATATGCAAGACGAGAAAATAAATGGGGACATGTTTGGGATTACAGAAAATAGATGTCGGCACTAAAATAAGCACAGTTATGCTTTTCTGTTTTTGTTTTTTTTTGTAAGCTCACAGTTGCTGAAAAGCTGCACATTATGTTGAGAAAGCTTGTTGGAGATTAAGCTGTTCACTGAAAGAGATCGTTTGCTTAGTAGCGCACTGATTTTACAGGACGTGAATATTTAAAAAAAAAAGTGAGGCCATGACATCAGGTGGCAATTTTTGACTTTACAGTGAATTTGTGTAGTTTCAGAGTTGCATGGTCTGCAGTGAAATGAGCATGAATGTTGTCACTGTGTCACATTTTTTTTAAATCTGTCTGCTGTTGAGGGCTGCAAAATGCTTTAGAAATAGCACTGTAGGGTTTGCTGGGTGCCGAGCAGCGAATGTCCTATTTTGACCTTATCTTACAAATCCACCTTACCTCATCACACACAACCCATGACAGCCCTTAAAACCCTGTGGTAAAAAAAATAATAAAAAAAGTTATGGAGCTTATTTGATTCTTTTAATGGAGTTTCATGCCTACACGGAAGTTGTGTTTTTTCAAAACTTATGATTTTGATTGAATTTCAATTGAAGATACATAGATAGACAAATAGACAGATAGACATCCACAGGTATTGCCCCACTAGTGGCCTTCATACAGAATGCAGGCTTAAGGTTTACTTGATCTGGCTTCACTTTTCAGCCCCCAATGCAACATGTATCTTCTAAAAACACATTTTTATCAGTGTTATGACCACGCTTCAGGTTTACTGTGCTCTGCTGAACTGCTTGGCCCTTCACGTCTGCTTGCAGCTACAGTATAATTTCCTGGTATTTTCCCTTTAAGATGAATCATGTTGCTTGTCTGGAGTTTTCTATATTTGTATGTATGTACACTTGTAAAGCAATAAACTATATTTTATCATCTACCTTTTTGCTTTCAGTCTATTCCATGCTGCTTATAGACAAATGGACAAATAAAACAGATATAACAGTTTACCAACTTTTTTTTATTATTTGTAATGACTTATTTAAAGCTAAATTACTGACCTCTTGTTAGATGTTGAAGCCTTAGTTTAGATATGCGTTTGAGGATCTCTTACAGACTTTAAATTCTTTATTTTTGATTAAAAAAGTTTGACTATTAGACGAGAATTAGAGTATTATGAGTTGCAAGAATGTCATATGCTCCTCGTAGAGCACCTTTTAAAAAAACAGACAATATGACTTTTAAATAGAAGATACAAGCCCTAAAGACGTATTCTGGAAAACTGGTGCAATTTAAAAAGGCACAAGTTCTTCAATACAGTCATATCTTTTGATCAGTTGTTGAATTTAAAAGTATGTGGTGAAGGGGATGGGGAATATTTTGTTGTTTCCAATGATAATGGACAGGTTCACAGTTGAGATCAGGCAGGAGTCTCTATGGATGATGCTTCTTGCAGACGACCTTGTGACCTGTAGTTAAGAGTAGTAGAGCCTGAAGTGGTGGAGGCATATTCTGAAGAGAAGAGGAATGTAACACAGTAGAAGCAAGACAGAATACGTGTGTGAGAGGAAGCATACAAGGAGTAGAAATAGTAAAGATTTAAATACCTGTGGCCAACCATTCAAAGCAACGGATAGTACATAAGAGAGCTGAGATGGTTTGGTTTATTTGCTGAGGAGAACGTGTGGATATATTACTCAGAAAATGTTGAATATCGAACGTCCAGGCAGGAGGAACCAGAATACTTTATTAATCCTTAAGGAAATATGTTAAAAGAAAGAACCAAACCACCGCTTAGGTTCGTGGATGTTGTTTAAGCAGAACATGAAGAGGGTTGGTGTGACAGAGGAGGATGCTAGGAGCTAGCAGGTGATCTGCTGTAGCGACCTCTAAAGGGAGCAGCCGAAATAAGAAGAAAAAGATATCATGCTTGTCCAGGGGTTCCCTCTGAAATACATACATAGACTTTGGGGGATTTAGAGTAGAGTAATATTAAAGAGAAAAATAAATATTAGTAAAGGCTATTGAAGATAATAAACAATTTAACTCCTGTTGAAACGTGTTTTTCATATATATGTTCCAAAGTTCAAAGCCTGCTAATTGTCTTATTTGGCTTTGTGTTTAGCGGGAAGAAATATTTCATCCCTGACTGCTGTTCATGAGACCATTGATATACACTCGGTACCCACTGTCCGCTAATATTTGCGTGGAGTATACCCAGTCGCCGCTAAGTGGTGCTCTCCTCTCTAATCCGCTGCAACAAATCGTGATCGACAGCTGCCTTTGTCCCGCCTCCTTTCAGCTACTGTCCAATCACGGATTACGTCACTTTGTTGTAGAGGGAGTGAGCAATCGAAAGGGAAGCTGTCTGCCAGAAACCAACACAACAAGGTACATTTTAACACGCTAAGCCGCGTTTTACCATTTCTCTTTTAATATTTGCATGCATATGTAGTTTATTGGCTATCTGGACACGATGGTGGCATGTTTGAAGTCAATATGAAGCCTTAAAATGGACTGAGGCCTGAAGTCAACGATTAGGTGAAGCCTGGCGGTGGCTAGTTAGCCGCTAGCAGCCGAGCTAGCATGACACATTGAGCTGGAATAATAGGTCATTTTTACGTAAACAGTGAGCTTTAAGTCGGGCAGCTGCTCAAAACTACAGTTATAATGTGTAGCTTTAGCACTTTATCTGACAGCTGATTTGATGTTTCGTCCTGAATAACCGTATAAACCTTGATATCAGTGCACCCTGGATTTAACTACTTACTTCAGGACAACACATGACCCCTTTAAGTCTCTGTAAGCGCCACTTTTTGTTGTTGTTGTTGTTGTTTGTTTGTTTTTTTTTTAATGTATTGTTATTTCATTTAATATTAATAATTTTAAAAGTGAGGTCTTGAATCAGTACAGAATGACAGAGACATTTCACAGAGACGTTTCTGTTTACTGCTTTAGACTTGAAAGACGGATATCAATTTAAATTTATGGGTGAATTTAACAAAAGCAAAGGTGTTGATAAAACTTCAAGCGAGGAAAAAAGACCCACTTTTAGCACTAAAACTACTTTTTAAAGCATTTTTAGTCAGGTTTGACTGCTTGCTCCGTAGATGCAGTGTTCATGTGCTGCTGAACAATTAAATTACAGATGATTATAGATGATGCTTGGAAATATATGCACAGATAGGTTTCAAGGTGGCTTCCAAGTGGTGAAGGAACTTTGAGTGAAGCAATTTCCAATTTAAATGCAAACGTTATGCACACAAGTTGATTCGAGCAGTATTGTAGTAATGTCCTGAAAAAGTTGCATTTTTATTTGTGACTTTGAAAGAAAACTGTCAGCAAAGAAGGCTCATATTTATGAATGTCAATTAGTGCTAAAATGTATATGTACTCCTTTTTCATGCAGAACAATCAATTTAAATCTATCCATAAAACAAACATGACAAAAATGGTTTAGTTCCCAGAGGTATTTATAACACTTTAAATATAATTTATGTGGTTTTACACTGCGCATTTGACTAAACAAGCTATTTGAAGGTGTCACCTTTATCTCTGGGAGAGTGTGAAAGGCATTTACACAAGGGTACACTGATATACATGAGGTGAATATTATTAAGCGCTAGTATTAACCTTGTTAAGGGAATATCAGTGTATTGGCAAGCACAAACCCAATTCCAACATTGTGTAAAATGTGACTAAAAACAAAACGCAATGTTTTTCAAATCTCACAAACCCAGATTTTATTCACACCAAAGACATCAAATGATTAAAAGGAGACAGTTTTATGAAAAATATTAGCTCATTTTGAATTTCATGTCAGAAACATGTTTCAAAAAAACTGGGATGGGAGCAACTAAAGGTTGAAAAAGTAAGTGGTATGAAGAAGAAACAGATGGAGGAACATTTTGTAACTAATTGGATTAATTGGCAACAAGTCAGTAGCATGATCTGTTGCCAAAAAGAACGGCATCTAGAAATTGGAGAATAGTTGCGGAATAATGTACCTCAATAATAAAGTTGTTAAGACTTTGAGCATCTTATCTTCTGCAGTCCACAATATTAAAAGATTCAAAGCGCACAAGGGACAATGTCGACAATCACTATTGGATGCCAGTGACATTCGGCCCCTCAAGCAACACTGCATTAAAAACGGACATGATTCTGTTATTCTGAAAATCACTGCATGGGCTCAGGAACACTTGTTGATATTACTGTCTGTTAACACACTTCACCATCATATCCACAAATGCAGATGAACGCTCTTTCATGCAAATAATAATCCATATGTGAACATGATCCAGAAACCTCATCTTCTCTGGGCCACAGCTCATTTAAATGGGACTGAGGCAAATAGAAAACTGTTCTAAGGGTCATATGAATTGAAATGTGAAATTCTTTTTGCAAAACATGAACACTATGACCTCTTGAATAAAGGCGAGAGGGGTCATCTGGCTTTTTTACAAAAAAGTTCTTGCATATCTCAGTAAGACAATGCCAAACTGAATACTGCTGCTATGAAAAAACCATGACTTCATAGTAGAAGGGTCCGGGTGCTGAACTGGTCTGCCTGCAATCCATCTCTTTTGCTGACTGAAAACATTTGACGCACTATGAAAAAGAAGAAAAAGAATAAACAGGACTGTGGAGCAGCTATAATCCTTGACCAGACAAGAATGGAACAACATTCCTTTCTTAAAACTTCAGACTTTTGTTAAAAGAAGAAGAGATGCTACACAGCGGTAAATATGACCCCGTCCCAACTTTTTTGAGATGTGTTGCTGCTATCAAAGTCAAAATGAGATAATAATGATAATTAGTGCCAATGTGAGCCCATAAATCCACAGTTGGTTAATCCTTAATTTTCATATTCTGAATAAATGAAGCCAGTTGACAGACTAATAGTTATGGCCTTACTTCTAAATAGTCTACTAATATTTTGAACTCACACAGATTCTTGTAGTGACATGTAGATGATACTTAAAATGCTACAAAATTATAACACAAGTAATCTCAGGGGATTTCAGAATAGTGACTAGTTCAAAGTAAAGCACAACAATTTTCATTTGAGCAAGCACTTGGTGACAGTGGGGGGGTGGAAAACCGGCCTTCTTAGCAGAAAGAAATCTCAGAGAGAACCAGACTGGTTCAGTGAGGGCTGCCATCTGTCTCTACTGGTTGGGAAAAGGGTAGAGAGAAAACATTAGCATTGAGAAACAGCAAACATGCTAATCAGGTTGGTGGGTCATTCAATGATAAATTCAGTGAGTGGCTCTCACCTGAGTTTCTGTGAATAAACAGATTTTTTTTTATTAATGAACCTTCAATATTCTAAAAAGCTATGTTAAATTTACCTTCATACTATGAAAGTCTTTTGAGTTACAGGCCCTCAGTGGATCAAAATTTGCACTGACATAAAGCATATAGTTTCAGTAGCATCTAAAAATGAATCTGGTACCAAAATGTAGGGCTTTCATAGGTTATAGCTTGTTTTGACCAGCCAGATACCGTACACAGTGGTATAACCCTTGAGAGTTTACCCAGACTGCGCTTCCTAAAGTTTTTTTCTGGGTACCAGACCTTGTTTCTGTTATTCTATGTGATAGACATTACATTGGTGCAGTTTAGTTATTTGAACTGTGATATATCCCATGATGATCCTCAAAGTTGGTTACAGAAAAAAACTGCTTAACAAAAATTTGATTTTAGCCTTAGATGGTGGCACTTGGAGTGGGTGTAAAGTTGATTTGGTTGCAGTTCTTCACAGGATGTTAAATTTGTTTTTCAGCCCAGAAAATTTCATGCTGCAGCTCCTCCTGTACTTAAGAGATTATGAGAGCTCAAAAATGCTGTTAAAATGACAATGTGTTTATATGCAATGACCCTTGTGTGGACAGCTGTCAAAGATCAGAAATATGCAGCTCCCAAAGTTACCTGCAGAAAGGTAAAGAGAGAAAGAGGACCCCCGCCTCCCAATCAAAACAAGCAACTTTACTGTTACATTGTGATAATTTCTGTCCTCTGGCCATATGGTTCTATTTAATCTAGAACCAAACATCTCATCAGTTATTTTCCTTTTAAGTAGCTTTAAAAAGATTTAAGTTTCTGTTCTTTGTTTTAGGTTTTTAATGTTTGCACAGGCTGTAACCTCTGTGTTTTTATGGCTCAGTTTGCCTCAGCATTTAATAAGAAGCTGACTGTGTGAAGTGTCAACACAAAAACTCAAGCCTTAGGAGTGGTTTGCAGTGACCTTCAGCATGTGTCTTGGGTGAGATGCAAAGTCTATAGCACAGGGAGCTGTTTAGTGAGTTTGGGGTATTAGAAAACAGTGGAAGCTTGCAGCTTCAAAATTCAATTTTGTATTTCTTCTGGTTGCAGTATAGACTTTTTATTATTTAATAAACTGTCTTAGTCACTTTGATTTTCTAGCTGTGCAAATATAGGCTCCTCTCAGCAATAACAACAGCTAAAGAACTGAATGTTTTGAGTAGGACTTGTGATGCCCAAATAGGGTAGGACAGGGGCATTGTATGAACATTAATACACAATTAAAGTAAATGAATAGGCAAAATTAAGGATAAGTTGTTAAAAAGAATAATACAGGCATTACCTAAGGTCTTTGTTAAAACCGTGTATCTCAATGAGCAGCTGTCTGTCTGTTTAAATTTATTCATGAATGACAGTGGGGTTTTTTCAGTTTTATTCATGTTTATTATATCACAGTATCTTGTGTCTGGACAGCTGCATCTCATATTGAGCAGATCAACAAATTCCTCATGCCACCTTTC
The DNA here is from genome assembly GCA_015052645.1 of Benitochromis conjunctus. Classification (NCBI taxonomy): domain Eukaryota; kingdom Metazoa; phylum Chordata; class Actinopteri; order Cichliformes; family Cichlidae; genus Benitochromis; species Benitochromis conjunctus. Next base: position 41,316 of record VOQK01004839.1, read on the forward strand.
ACTGATATGCAGTTTTGGCCATCTTTTAAATTCAGTCAAGGTATACAGATGGATTCAGTTCAGCCTCACACTCCGAGCTTGATTTGACTTTTAGAAAGCCCCGAAAGTACGAGAGGCGTTGTTTCTAAGGCTTGTTGATTGAATCGCATGTCCAATCAACTTTTCAGCTCATCTGGGAATGTACACTTTGGACCTCCTCAATGGTCATGCGATGGGGTGACATACAGAAGACGTGCATCTAAATGTGTCCAATTTATGGGGATAAGATACTATATTGGTGCCATCAGCAGAAGCAGGCAGAGTAGTATTAGCACCACAATGGGTATCCAGACACTGTTGCATAAATTTTAGGAAGTGGCCTAAGGTAATGATGCCAGTATGATGCAACTGCAATAATTTAATCATGCATCTGTAATACCAACTTCCCTTGTGTCCTAGGATGTGTCTACTGGGATTAAGATCTTAAAATATCCCATCAGTTGCTCAGTCGAGGCTCATTTGAATCATGAGGAAGTGGGATCAAACTGGCATACAGCTGTGCTATCATTTAGATTTTTATAACAAGAGAATGTAAAGGCAACATTAAATATGACGGGTTAGATCGGGGAATGGTCCTGGATGTTTATTAGGTTGTTTGTTTTCTTTCTAGATTTTAAGTGTCTGCTTGAGGCGCAGATAGATTCATGTCAGTACTTAGGTAATTATTCTGGTGCTGCCTTCAGCCCAAAGTGCATTTGCATCGTATTTCTATTGATGGAGTGGGCTGATGAATATACATGCCCTGTTTCGCATTCGTTTCACTTGTTGCCTGCTTTGGTGCTGCTCAGTTAAGCTGCTCTTTCACTATCTGAGGAGCTCTCCAGGTAGTTTGAGGGTCAAGTCCTTTGGTCAAGAGCCCTTGGCTGTTGGACATTAAATTAGAGTGAGTATTGTTCGTTTATATAGATATCTTTTCAACAAATGATGAGTGGCTGGAAGGTTTAACAAGGGCATGGCATTACACGCAGATGCTGTGGGGTCTGAGGCTTCATTAATAGGCCATTGTGGTTCTTGTTCTTGTTCTTGTGTTTTTCAAAGATTTTGATATGATGTCCCCAGAGTGCTTTAATAAAGTGGCAGAGCTAAGGCAATAAGAGAGGATATCTTTTTGATTCTTATCGTGATTGCTCTGCAGCTCATCCGTGTCTCTGTAGTACTCTTGTTTCGTCTAACCTGCTAACTGTGTTTCTGGTACCTGTGTCCTCCCGGTGTCAGATGGAGGTGGAGCAGCTCCTGTCTCTGTCAGGCTCAGCACTGGCCCAGGCTGTCAGCTCTCTGCTGGAGACCCCAGGCCTCTATGTTTTCTCTGACATCTTGGAGCTGCCTAATGTCAGAGAGGTAAATGCACTTTCCTCACACTTTATCCACACACTCTGCCCTTTGGGATGTTGTCAGTCCTGACATGAATTAAAAATCTTTATTAGTTCAACTTACTAGTTTTAACAGGATTTAAAAAAAAATACAGCTTCAATAAATTCTTCCAAAACTAACTAAAGCTATCAACAGCGACAGGGAGAACAACCCAACTGATAATTTTATTGGAGCGGAAAGAATTTTCACCATTTTTAACTCTCAGTGGTGCCTCAGTGCTTGTTTGCTTTTTGGATCTGAAGGAGCTTTTGGATCCTGAAGTGATAATGATGTCAGACTTAACAAGCCACCTTTGTAACCATTAAGCTTAATCACCTAATCAGGAAAATGATTAAGCACAGTCTTATTTACGGTTGTGGCCAGGCAAAAGGCAGGTCTTCTTGTCTTAATGCTGCCACCTGGTGGTGAAGGTTTGAGTTAAAAACTGCAGAAGGAAATTACAAAAATGTCCTTTAATGAATCCAAGAAGAAGCTGATCAGCCAAACCAGTGGCTGCACAGCTTGTGTTTGTCATGATTGCAAGTGTTTACAAACTGAATCACATTTGCCATCCGTGTAAGTGGAAAAACACCACAGTTATGTTCCAGTGAGTGAAATCAGAACTCACCCTTCGATCAACACAGCAACACATAATAAGCATCGAGCTCCTGAAGGCACCATCAACTGCAGGATAACACATTACATACACACAGCTAATACCCTGTTTTTGAAACGAAATGCTGCTTTTAAAGGAGAGCGTGATTTAGCAGAAACGTTCATCCATTACTTAAGTTAAGCCGTGAAAAGGATGGAGAAAAAGCCAGACCAGTGGGAATATTTGCTAAGGATTTGAGACCCTTTTTTAGGAGCTGAACAGACAAATTGCATTTGTCCTTATTTAATAAAGAACCATACCAATGTAAAAAGAAAAAATGAAGACAAGCAGTCCTAAAGAAATATAGCAGAGGACATTTTAACTAACAGATTGCAGTAAGAAAAGACGAGAGAGAAGCTAAGGTTGAGATTTCTGAACAGTTTAGACAAAGTGATAAATACTGCAGGAAATTAAAAATGTCTATTTGGAGTCAGTTTAGACAGAAGAGCAACAATACAACAGCCTACACAAATATTTACCTCTGTGTTTTTTTCATCACTGTTTTCTAACTGTGCATCTATTTACACAATAATCTATTCCAAACATCCAGTGTGAGTTTATTCAGTTCTATTGTGATTTTCCTCTGGCAGGACAAAGGCAAGTGTTCTCTTTTCATCAGAAAATATTTGTATTTTTAACAGCAGTGAATATTTTCTTTTGCTCTTAGCTACTTTCCAGACATGCACAACACTCAAATCAACCTAGGCAATTACAGAAGTCAGACGAAGAGCCATTACGGTCATTCCCTTCCTCCCTATAATTTCTGTTAAATTTAATAGATGGCCTCCAGTTATTTATAAGGACAGGGGAAATGGTTTGAAATGGAATAAGATTTCTGTAATAGAGCAGCTGGACATTAGCAAAGAAGAATTTCACCTGACCTCTTTTTTTTTTAAGTTATAATAAAATTAGTTTTTTAAACCACGGGGAAGCTGTGCATCAGGAGGTAGAGCAGGTTGTCTGCTAATTGTCAGTGGTTTGATCCCTGGCCCCTTTAACCTGCCTGTTGAAGTATCCGTGGACAAGTAACTGACTGCAGAGTTGCCCTCATCCGTCAGAGTGAAAGCACTTGTATGAATGTGTGTGAATGGGTTGGATGATGCTTGGAGTAGGAACAAGCTTTGAGTAGAAAGCACAATATTAGTACCCGACTGTTTAACATGCATGTTTTTAGCCAGGTTTTTATTCATTAAAATATAAGTCACACGTTTGTTTATGAAATGGCCACAAATAACAGCGAAATGTGTAGATTTCTGTGGAATAAGGTAACTGTACCAGACGATCTTCCTTATCATGCTGTGTGTAGTCACTCGCCCAAGGCCAACTCTGAGCCAAGAAAAAACCCCGGTGAGAAAATGGATGGATGTGATTACTATTTAAATGTTAAGGACCAGGAAATATTAGACGGGGGTCATTCTGTGTCAGTTCATCATATGCCTCCCACCTGACCATCTCAGATTTGCCAGGGCAAAGATAGTCTTCTTAATAGGAATTATGCTAAATTTCAGGTCCCTGCTGTCAGACATTTTTCTGGCATCTATTTTTGAGGGGATATTTTAAAGTTCATTTATCTAGAAAATTACTTGAGCTAGATTTTTCAGATTAAATATCTGGTACCTCGACTATATTAATATGGACTGTCGAGGGTGTAGCTTAAATTAACATAGAATGATGGCTGCTTGAAGTGTCATAAATACTTAGATGTCTAATCTCTGACAGCACATTTGAAGGCTTATAGAAACTTTCAAATTCTGGAAGGGGAAAGTAAAGTGCTGATAAATTGTTTGTAGCTTCTCATATACAAGGCACATAATATTCTTTAAAAGATCGGGTGAATGGTTTCACTGATGTTCAAGCTTGAATATAGGTGGGGGGGGGGCACATTTTCATCCAACTTCAGTGTGACATTCCCCAGGTATGCCTCCATGTACCAAAATCCAAATTACTTTTTTTTTTTTGAAAGAGAAGGTTTCTGTTAATAATATCAAAATTTGTGATGGTGTTCGCTCTCATTTTCTCAGTATGAGTTTTTTTTTTTTTGAGACACACACTCTTAAATTTATGTACGGCAGCCAAAGATTGTTTCAGAAGCAG
>VOQK01004842.1:0-10536 GCA_015052645.1 Benitochromis conjunctus
ATTATTTTGTTCAACCCAAGCAAAAATGATGGAATAATGTCCTTCTTGGATGATCCAGTAAAAGACACAAAATTACACACTGAGCATGTGTGTGTGTGTGTGTGTGTGTGCGTGTGTGTGTGTGTGTGTGTGTGCGTGTGTGCATGTGTGTGTGTGTGTGTGTGTGTACGATAGTGTTTAAGAGCCACAGAGAGCGAGAGAGCACTTAAACTAGAGATGGGACAACGCTGCACAAATACACACCAGGCAAATAGGGACACACACTGCCAGTCTCACAAAAAGCCAATAACGCACCAGCACATTAGAGGCGAATTGCTTCCCGTATGCAGCCCCTTTTCCCCTCTCCTAAGTGGATGCATTATCATTTTGTCTGTCGCAAAAAAAAAAGAGGAGCCAAAGAATATGAATATGCGTTTACATCTGTCTTCCATTAATATGCATGCCTGAATCCACATCTCAACACAAAGCCAATTTTCTGGCCATCTGTGGGATGGCTGGTGGAGGTAATGAATATTCTTTATGAATATGTTTTATTTTGCGAGGTGGCGATACATCATGAGAATGCCGTTATCTTTGCCTGCTCTCGCTGCCTCTCTGAGGTGCTGGGAACCTTCACTGCTCAACTTGATGAGTTTAATTAGACTGTAAAGAGGAGGGATGGATGGATGGATTGCTGGACAGATGGAGGAAAGGCTGGATGGAGGGAGCGAAAAAAAATATCTTTTTACTGCACAGACTTCCTCTCTCTCTCTCTTTCTCTAATCGAAGCCTTAATAAGCCACACACCTGCTCTGAATGGTGATGCTGGAGAGAGAAATACGGTTGAAGCTAATAGCTATCATGACTTCTGCAATAACTAGTCTGCACTCCTGATGTTCATTTAATTACCAAAGTAAGTTATGACTGAGATACACCTCGCTGAATACTCATTGTCTTTATAAGGATTTCTGTTTGGTTGTACACACAAGCAAAGTTTCTTTCAAAACTTTCTCAGATTTTGGAGCCTGTGGGTTTGATGGCAGCAAAACACTGAAACTATTTTAGCCAGAAAGGGGCCTATTTTAGGTCTTGCGCTTGCATGGCGCAAGTGCATATAAAGAAGCATGCTTTATTGGTTAATCTGTAAAAATGTAAATATATATAAATATAGTGGTTACAACTGTACTGCTATTACTAGGAGCAGTGATAACTGACATACCAATGCAGTACCTTGTTTTTTTAAATGCTAACCCAACACTGTTTTTGGTACTAATTGGGCACGTACATTTTTAGCACACCCAGTTTAGAAATAAGGATTGGGAGGTAGAGTGTAGAATATATCAGCCTGTAGGCACCTTTATACGTCGCATTGATGATTTAGACATCAGTGACAGTATTACTGTAGCCTGCATGTCTCTGGGGCCTTGGCACAGTCCATTGGCTAGTAGTGTCCTTTAATGATTTATGATTGAACTTAGTCCGTGAACTCCCCAGAGGATCCCTCAGAGCGAGAGGCGCAGGGAGTGACCAGTTTTATGGCAGGACTGGGAATCAATTATGCTAATGGTGGCTAATGAATGCACTTGAGGGAACTGCTCCCGCACTCAAGGGCCATTTTTTTCCATTTGCATATTGATGGCAGAAGGACAGTGGCCACTTTCATCCAGCTCTGATGAAGTACTGCTGAAATGGACTTCTGCATGTGTTCCCTTTACTCTTCCTTGGTTCTCTTTTCTCTGACCGTTTGCTGTCTTTAATAAAAATGGTTTAGGACTACACAATCTTTTCCCCCACAACACGGAAATACACACAATACACAACTGTGCCCTCAACAAAGCCTCTCCCCTCTTTTTCAGTAGTCTGAAGTCATTTTCAATTAGGGCCATTTTGTGGTCAGTCACTGATGAGTCCTGGAAGTGCTCCAGTTTCGCCCCAGTGGACCCTGATAGACACCGTATACAGTAGTTTAACATGCATTAAGTCATCTGTTTGCAAAGATAGACATCTGGCTATACTCACTCTCACTCCACTAAAATGCATTAAGGTAAATAACGCCGGACCATGAGCGAAATCACTATGTCTGATGCGTCTCAGTCGAGTAAAGAAGGCAATGAATATGAAATGTGTTATGAATAAGTTATGTGGTTGCGCTGACCCAGCAAAAAAGGACTGGTTGTGAAATTAAGGCTTTTCCAATATGCAGAAGTGTTGGCTTCCTTATTCACTGAGATAACGAAAGTGAGCTGTTAATTAACCGACACGTTTAAAGGAATAGTTTGCAATTGCCAAATACTCTTATTCGTTTTCTAGCCAAGAATTGGAGATGAGAAGGGCAGTACCATTCTCATGTGTTTGTTAAACAGCCTAGTATGGATGTTTTTCCCTAAAGCTCCTGAAAAGCTTTAAAATGTGGCTGATGTACGCTATAAATTTCTCATTTAAAAACAAGTATCAAAGCAGAACAACTTGTCATTGCAACTCTTCAGTTTTTACATGGTTTAAATAAAGCAGCACAAGTTGTATTAATTTACATCATACAAACTAAGTTAACATTTTCCCCAGTAAGCTTCATGTAGTATTTTTCCATCTAACTTTCAGCAAGAAAGCAAAAAAGCATATGTTTTAAAATGTTTGCGTGCGTAACAGGCAGTTTAAGCTTAATGTTGTCATCTTCCAAAAACGACATCTTGATTGGTGGCTTTGGTGCACTTTCAGCTTTACAGCTATCATACAGGAGAACAGTGCAGTGAGTCAAGTGCAAGTATAAATAGTTATGCTTATGTTATAGTTTATATTATAGTTTATCTGTATAATATATTATGTTTATATTACAGTTCAAACAACTAATGACCAGTTAAATTCCATTTCAGCATTCCCCTTGAGGGTAGAGATCCTACAAGAAAACCCCAACAATCAAACTATCCCTTTGAGGAAGCACTTGGCAACAGTGGGAAGGAAAAATTCCCTTTTAACAGGAAGAAAGCTCCAGCATAGCTAGGCTCAGGAAGGGCTAGCCATCACCCGCGACCTGTTGGCGGTGAGTGGAGGGAGACAGGACTTAAGACACGCTGTGGAAGACAGCATAATGATAAATCTGGTTTTAAATTGTTCAGCCAACCCACAAACGAAAGTTCATGATGACCTTCCTTTAGCAGCCAGTCAACATAGTCCTGTACTGTGGGAACCCTGAACATAAGTGCTCAGGAAATGTGACTAAATAACATCCAGTAATAAAAAATAGTGGGTATTTATTGTCAGTCTACTTCAAGAAAAGAAAGAAAAACACTTTATTAACAGAGTCGTGGACTATTATACCTGAGGAAAATAAAGTTTTGGACTGACAAATAACTGAAACTTCCATGAGTGATGCTATCGCTCTGTGGAATAGGCAGAGGCAGACAGGCAGTGTTGGAGGCTCCCACTAATTTGATCTGGTGACATTTTCTTCTCCAGCTCCTCAGGGGGAAAAGAGCAGCAGAGACAGAATGAGGGAGTTAGAAAAGGAGGTGCTTGGAGAGAGAGTAATAGAGAGATAAAGAGGGAGAGAGAGTGATGGCGAAGGAGACACTAATGAACACAGACAACAAAGACCCTAACCTGAGCTCCAAGCCCCTGGAGACACAGAGAGGTTTTTCATTGGGTCAATAAAAGCACTGGACCGTGTCTGCGTTGGCTTGCCCTTCAAGCACCCGCTTAACTACTGAGGGAGACTTTTGTTCAAGGTTGCTGGAGTTAAAGGGGAGTATCACTGAATTTCATATCTGAAAATTTCAGAGAGCGTTGATCATAGTCTATTGTGTGCAGAAAGATCTGCGACATCTTGTTTGAGCCAAACCAAAGCGCACACTTTAGGTAAGAGTTCAGGAGACGGGATGTGTTACAGTCACTGTGTCATTAGATTTTTATTTAAAGCTGTGGTTCTGCTGTAATAAAGTTTAGCTGGATACAAAATCTCAACCAAACAACAAATTTAGACTCACTCAAAGGGAGTTTTTAATTGCATCGGAGAATAAATCAAGTCTTAATTTAAGGACTATCTAAAAGTTAAACAATAAATAACGGACACCAAGGTATATGGAGAAAGGATCACTATATTTCCCACTGGATATTTCAGAGTTAATTTCTGCAAGAGAGCAGCGCGGTGTCCCTTTGCCAAATCGGAGGAAGGTGGCAGTTAGAGGAAGGAGAGAGAGGTTAGCCAAAATCAGCATGATGAGTTATTGACTCTTGGCTTGTAATTTCATTTTATGCACCAAGTGGCATACAAGATATCACACTGTTCATAATCCTCAGCGTCCCTGAACACACACGCATGCCTCCCACTGACTCCTTCTTGTTATTAAAGGGGAATCTAAAGCCGTATGTCTTCCTCCAGTGTGGGAGGAGAGCCTCGAGTCTGGAGTCTTCACACCAGGACTCACACCTGAAGGGAAAGCGCGAACATGTACACACACATGCACAAAAACACTGGGGGATATATACTTAGTTGCCCTACAAAGTCCCCCCACGTCTGACATATGTCACTCCCAATCTGTTCAGCAGGCCACACATCTCTCTAGTGGGGTACTGGCACAGCGGCACAGAGGGCTGCAGAGGGAAAAGGCTGGGCAGAGGGAAAAACAGAAAGAGCTGAAGACTGAACAAGAGGGCACAGGGGGACGGAGACAGCAAGAGAGTGAGAAGAGAGCATGAAAGAGGCAGAGAGAGCTGCTGCTAGTGGTTGCCACCCTTTCCGTGCTAATTGGTAGTCTGGAAACAACACCATCTGTTCTTTAAGAAAGTCAGATGCACAATATAAAAATATGCCACCACTCCTGAATACATTTACAAGCAGCCAAGGCAAATAACTCAACAGCCCCGGGCTTCTTTCAACACAAGGATCCTGTAGGACACCAGCTAGACAGGCATCTGTTATATTTGTTATAATGTTTAGAGATGTTAAATCTAGCCCTGGGTTTCTGCCAGGGAGTGCTGAATAATGTAAATATAAGATGGTGGAGATGGATCGAGAAGAGGTCTGCAGAATATTTTTTATGTATGAAGTAGGAAAGGAGAAGGAATAATTCAGAGTCCACCTGTAACCATGCAGATTGCCATTGACGTCCTAGGAAAAGGCACAAATGGAAGTGGGGTGCCATCATGTGGTTGAATAATGCAATCACACTTAAAAGAAGGAGAAGAAATGCTAATGCTTGAAGTATTCTTCAGGAGACGTTAACTGAAACTTCTTATAACCCTACACCATAACCTTCTACATAACCTGATGTGCACCTCTCGAGGACTGTAACTACACATCAGGACGCCGGAGTGACGTGAATGGCTACGAAGGTTGCAGTGTGGAGTTAAAAGGAATTTCTGGTTACGACGTAGGTTCAGACATGTTTTCCCCCAGAAGTCTAAATCAAGCTTAAGCTGATGAAATAATCACCTATATTTTTTATGCCTTTGTTTCACACATTGCTCATGGTGAAAATAAATAACTCTTCAAATTAAGAAGTCCAAAGCCTCCTTTTGCAGCAGCAATTAGCAGTTTATAGACTTGTGCAAGGATTATTCCTACAATAAAGTCTGAACCGAACAGTCCTCTTTAGGTCACGCCACAGCAGTGCATCAGCTGCCCTTCCGAGGACTTTTTGACACAGTTTTGAATTTGTTATTCAGACCCTCAATCATGTTGCTCCTTCACTCAGGTTTTAATGCTGCTATGCACTTTTGGATCAATATTTAAATAAAGATTTTAGCACGTTGTTGGTATGTCTGAAGATGTTTTCTTTTCATCTCTGGTTCTTTTTACATGATGCAATCTTGATGACGTGCATGATGTGGGAGGATAACAGCGGTCCAGAATTTCTACTTCACCTGAAGTCCTGGGAGTTTTGCTCTGTTGGTTGCGTGTGGCTCTTCCAATCTCATATTCATGCCCAAAACAGCTGACTACATAGCATTGTAGAAAATTAATTAACATAGATGTTCACAAACTGTGTACAGAAAAGGTACAGTTGTTTAATCTGGCTGTGTTTATTGATGACTATGACCTTACATGACATTCAGACCACATTATATGAGAAATAAATCCTGATGAATCACAAACTTTCTCTTCCAATGGAATTACAAAAGTTATTGCTGAACAAGCCAAAAAACTCCCCAGCTCCCCTTAATGTCCACATCCACACACCCAGTAACAATCACACCCATTCTCACTGACGACGCTCACACACAACAGTTGTAATTACAGGAAAGGATAGAAAATGGGGGGTATGTGTCTGCAAATCTGCCATGCACACTGATGATAGTTGAACAAGTTTACTGACACTGATGCTGTTCAATTAAAAATAATCCTTATATGTGGGAATAAAAGCAATAATGCGTTTGTTTTTACTCTACAAAAGAAAAGACTTTAAATGTTCATTAAAACAATAAAAAGAAAAGTCCAGATGCTAGAACCCATCAATCTTACAATGGGAAGGTTCTATGAGATGCATTTAACAAAAAATAAATTAATCTATACCAATATCAGCTGTATTGGAGAGGATAAACTGGGTTCTCTTGGGATTCCAGGCACACAGCTCAATGCAATGACCGTGTTTTACATCTCCAATCTGTTACAGTGGGATCTCCCCTGCTTCAATCCCATGGATGATTAAGCGTGATAATTAAGGTTTTTGGACATTTTCCACAGAGGAGCAGACGTGGCAGCTGGTGACATTCATGCATTCCCAAACACAGAGGAGGGAATTACAATGAGGCCTCCATTCATTTCAGTGATCACAAAGTCTGCTCTTGGCACCAGTTCAAAAACAGTCAAGCTGTTGTTGAAAATGACTATTTGTGGCCCTTTTTGTTGCAATGTACCTTAAACTATTTGGGAAACCGATGGAGAGCAGCCAAATATTTGGATTTTAGAGGAAGGAATTTGGCACAGTTAACACACATAAAAAAAATACCATAATGGCTATAGTATTAATATTTGTAATAGTACAGCACAATATTACATACATTAATGAGATTGAAAAGCTGTTTTTTATTAGTACCAGCCCATGTTGCTGTATGAGAAAGTGGGGAAAAATCACCAAGGATACACAAACATTAGATTTTCAAGTTCATCTGTCAAGGCTCAGCAGCCCGAGATGAGGAGTGTTTCCCAATCTTTTGGAGCCAGGGCACATATTTCACATTAGAAAAATCACACGGCACACCACCAAACAAAAATGTTACAAAAAGCGTATTGCTCATTTTTCCCCGGACACCAGGCATAGGCTGTTTGTTAGCTGTTTACATACTATGCATACTCTCTCTCTCTTATATAGCCTATATATATGGTTAAATGCAGTATGGTTCCAACAACAGTTTTTACAATAAAATATGTTAATGTACAATACTTAATATGTGTCTGTGTGAATATGTGTGGGGTAGGGGGTGGACACCAGAGGGAGTGTTCCCCACGGCACTGAACAGGCTAGGACCACCCCTGTTCGGAACATGATAACAGAAAAAATCTTTATTTTTACAAAGACGAGATGCACAATGAAAACAGAGCTGAAGCTAAGAACCGAGCATGACCATGAACATGAACTATGAGATTTAGAGTTAAGGGAGAAGAGGCAAATAACATGAACTGTGGGGGGACATTATGATGGCTGGGTGCGGGAAACTTGACGGGGGAAACTGTGGCAGATCAAGGCATTGGTTGTAGGTGGAGAGCAGCAGGAGGGGAAGGCAAGAGACAGAGGTCTGGGTGTGTCCAAGATTCCAAGCTGTTGCGCAGGGAGGCAGGCAGCTGAGAGTGGTTAGTAGCAGCGAGGGTTTTACCAGCAACAGTATGCAAGCGACCAGCGTCCAGGCAAGCAAGGCTATGGGGAGGTTGCAAAATGGCTTCCGTGAACCGAGCGAGTAAGCTGACGACCTGGCGAAGGCTGGTTGAGAGCACAGGTCTTAAATACTCCTGCGTTGATTACCATCAGGTGGGAGTCCCGAGGAGGAGGGCAGAGGTTGTGGTAATTTACTGTGACTCACCCAAACCATGACATCCTCAAAACTATGAGAAATACTAAAGTGAAACAGATGGATATTTAAAAAACCCATGGTTATGATGACAAGGTATTCATAAAAAATTGATCATTATTATTTTAATAAGAGGCCTTTGTCTCAGTTAGACACTGCACTAACCAGATATGCATTATACAGTCTTGAAGCATTCTGACCTTATAAGTCAGAGACAGCAGAATTTAGGCTGTGTAAGAAAGGTGCATTATAATATATAAATAAATAAATACCCTTTGATATCTGCTTCAAAAAAGACTGACACCGAGAACACTTCAGGAAATGCTTTCCTACCATTCTTCATAAAACTCTACATCAATTCTCCTTTTTATGACAGGACACATGTCAGGATGCAGCACACATTTCCATGTTATTCATTTTTGCTGTTGTTTCTTAACCTAGTGTAATAGTGTACTTATTATTTGTTTATGTTCTTTGCACTACTGTTTACTGGATTTTCTTTTTTGTGCAATATTATTTTTCATTAACTTTTTTTCATCATTTAACCAGTTTTGTATATAAAATCTCACATTATAATGGTGTGGGCCTGTGGTACTTTTAACAGTGTTGCTTCTATCTATGTCATCTCTGTAATAGATAGAGTAGGTTATTACATTATACATTATTGCATACCTGTCCATCTTCCGTCATCTTAAGAAGCTGTAGCTGTAAAGAAAAAGCAACTTTATAAGTGACTTCAAAGAAAAGCAAATAAAGAAAAAAGAGAAAAAGATGGAGAGCTCACAGCTATAGCACGGTGAGCGAAACGACTCCATCTCCCAGGATTCCTTTTGCACTCTTAAAGCGGAAACGCTGGTGGGACTCCATGGAAACGGCCCACTTGGCGTGCTTGCCTGATTGAAAAGAGCGTTCACAGATAGCTAGCTAACGTAAAATCAGGGATTCTGTCAACGCAGATGTACTCGAACATATTTCATACTGTGTGCTTGCAATGATGAGCCGTACGCCTGACGCGAGAGCGAGGTAAGAAAAATCCCACCCACCAAAACACATCCTCTATTATTTGGTAGGGAAAGTTAACGTTAGCATTAACAAAATAATCGGACACACTTTTGTGTATGCATAAAGGTCGGCTAGCTGTTAACTAATTAACCTGTGTCGTCGCGCTTCTCGTTGATAAACTGCACTCATAACGAGTTATTTGTTCGTTGGTTAGGTCATAGTCAGTGATGCTATTTAGCTATAAAATTACTATTCACTAAACGGGCATGTGTTTATAATACTCATACAGCGCACTTACTAGTTTAGCTGTTTTATTGCATGTAGCTGGTTGAGTGACTGTATAACCAGAGAGTAATGGAAGGAAAACAAGCAAGGATGTATCGCAGCTACAGAATGTTTTGTATACGTCAATTTTTGCTTTTTCATCTAAATGCAAGTAGCAATTTTCACAGACCTTGTTCAAAATAGACGTTTATTGTTTTCCCCACCCCAATATATGAAACCCTTTATAAACTACTGTTTGATTACTGCTGTTGACGTTCTCCTTTGTCCTTTCCAGGGATAACCAGACAAGGAGGATCCAGGAGAACATCACCAGTGTGGAGAAACATTTTGGAACGATGTGCCAACTCTTTGCTGCCTATGTCCGTAAGACAGCCAAGGTACGAGACAAGGCAGACCTTCTGGTCCGAGAAATTAGCTTGTATGCAGACACCGAAACACCAAACCTTAAGAGGGGGATGAAGCAGTATGCCGACCATCTGGCCAAGATTCAAGATTATCGTCAAGCTCAGGTGGACCTCCTTGAATCCTTATCTTCAATCATGATTTCATGTTCACATCAATAATTTAAATGTTTGGTAGAAGAGAAACTAATGCAGAGCTGGTCTTGCAGGTGGAACGACTTGAATCTAAAATCTTAGAGCCGTTAAAAAGCTATGGAGCTGTAGTGAAACGGAAAAGGGTAAGTTTTACTGCAGCCTGCTGCCATGTTGACACTGATTTGAACCACACATCCATCCAGTCAGGTGGGCTGGAGCCTATCCCAGCTGTCATAGAGCAGAATTTGGGGTACACAATGTCACAGGGCCAACAGGTATTTTAAGCTCTTGTTGTGACTTTTCTGTTGTTTTGCCAAGTTTAGCAGTTGTGTCACTAAATGAATAAAGGACCCTAGGGGGCAGTAGGGACGCAGAACAATTTGCTGTTGGTGTCATTACTACGGCAAAGGCACATGAGGGCAGTATTGTCTTAATGATAACATACCACTACCTCTTCAAGCCACTTTGACCCATTGCCAGCATTCTTCTCTGCTAACCACTATTTTTTTAAAGTGTATCAAGAGGACATCCTATGGTATTTCACAGACGCTGCACCACTGTCTGAATTGTCTTAAGTCGATGTTTGCCTTGTTTGGCTGTGGGTCTTTGTATGTATGTATATATATGTGTGTGTGTGTGTGTGTGTGTGTGTGTGTGTGTGTGTGTGTGTGTGTGTATATATATATATATATATATATATATATATATATATATATATATATATATATATATA
>VOQK01004845.1:0-10047 GCA_015052645.1 Benitochromis conjunctus
GTCTTTCCTTTTTTCTTTTTTTTTTTTTTCTTCTTTTTTTTTTTTTTTTTTTTTTTTTTTTTTTTTAAAGGTTATAACTGTAGATGCAAACAAAACAATACACCAAACAGTAGGTAGGCAAACAAATTCAAATTAGATGACTATACGATTAAAAGTATCTCTGCATGTTAAGTGGTACTCTGATGTAGACCTATACATTTAGGATCACCTCGTAGACTTGTTGCAGATGAAAATATTTGAGGTGACTTGTTCACTCTCATTTTGTGCAGACACTGAGTATGTATGCAGCCAAAGCAGTAATCTGTAGACCCATGTAACAGCTTACCTCTGAGATACAACCTACCACCTGCCATGTCTTCCTCCCATCATCAAATAAAGCCTTACTGTCACTTACACTTCAGTGCTGAGTCATTTGCTGTGTTCACTTAACCCTTTAAAGCCAAGTGCATCATATTTGATATATAAGTGTGTGTGTGTGTGTGTGTGTGTGTGTTTTTTGAGACTTCTACATCATCAGTGTATTTTTTATTTATTTTTTGTCCTTTCCCAAAAAAACAATAAATTTATAAGGAATAAATTACCCCCAAAATAGCCTGGTATAGCATATATGCAAATTAATGTTTATATATAGATTTTTAAATTTCAACAGAAGCTTCCATAAACACTATATTTTCAGAAAATTAACATTTTTTTAAATACATTATTTAATGTTTCTGGCGTTAAAAGGTTAACTGGTGTTTCTGCGGTGCGTGTGTCCGCCAGGGGGTGTCACCATTGCATCGCAAACAGTGCTGCTGAGGCACAATTGTTCAGAAGCTCATCAGTAAGTGCAGGGGCATTTATCAGTGTCTGTATGTATATTTGTTCCGCTTGTGGTAAGTGCGTATGCTGTAAGTGGCTGCTTTTGCTGTGACAACTTGCTTTGTGGATCATTTGGAGATGCGGTCCGATGAGCGCCTGGGCCCTAGCTGCAGTAAACTGTGTACACAGTCGGAAAAGTAGACACTGCATGAGTATATTTAAGCGCATTTGGCACAAATGTGGGGTCTGTGTAACTGAGACTTTTCTGTTTGCTTTATTGAAAAAATGGCTTTTAAAAAAAACAAAACTTTCCTCCAACTTCTAGGAGTGTGCAGTAAATGCTCTTTGGGCCACATTTACTTGTCACTAGATACTACAAGACTATCGAGACATCTCGATGGTCTTTTTTTGGTCTCGATGGTCCAAAAAAGAAGACACCTTCTTTTTTGTGGGCTATATTTGTTGCTATTTGTTGCATACAAAATTTTACAATACACACAAACAACAAATCAATCAAACAAAAATAACAAACCTCTTTGGAGGTTTGTTATTTTTGGAGGTATTTGGAGCTTTGTAATAATATGAATTACTTGATGTAAGAACATCAAACTTTTAACAGCAATAATTTGATGTCTTTTGAAGTACTTAGGACTGCATATGATTACCATTATTTTTTTTTAAATATCTTTTATATTAGCCAATCATAATAACTTGAAACTTGCTCCTCTCCCTACCTTATAAGACCTTTGAAATTTTATATATATATAGGAAAAGCTACTTTTAGATGAGCAAGTTTGGAACAAGCGGAATTTGGGGTCAAGATAGTAGCCAGGTGTAGCGTAAAAAGGCCACGCTGAATGGCAGGTGAGCGTTTTACTGGGACAGGTGTACAGGTGCGTCACTGTACAGCACACACCCGACATGCAGGCTAAGCAGCAGGCGCCATCTTTACGTGCATTTCTACCAAATTCACTACATCCAGTATCTACTGAATATCTACTGAGTGCTTCCCCAGACTGAGCCCCAACATAGACAAGGTATAAAGTCACTGCTCATTGAACTATTTTGACTTTAAGCTGTTAGCTAGAACTGTAGCTTGCTAGTTTTATGGCAGTGCTTACCTATTTAGTCTGATGCTGCTGGGGGCATAATATTCTCATATAAAGTAAAGTATTCATATAAAGTAAAAGTTTACCCTGCATTTTATTTGACCTTTCTGTGAGTTGGGTAAAGGTTGAAAACCTGATTTTGTGCTTCAAGTGTTCAGGCTAACCTGTGCTGCACATTTATTATTATTATTGCAGGTGGTTGTAGTTTAATAACAAAATTAAGCATGAGAAAGAGTTGGAGTTTACAGTAGAAATGAAGGCAAGGATGAAAGCTTACATACTTGTTGTAGCAGCAGCCAGTGCCATGCTGTAGATAATCACAACAAGACAACAGTTTAAAATGGATCAGAAGCAATAATAATGAGCTAAGGGTTTTATCATTATTATTATTACATTTCTAATTCATTTTTCTATTTTAATTTCTTTCTGTATGTTCTTAGTATGTATGTTTTAGGCAGGTGAGTCAACCAGTGGACGGAAATAGAGGGTCTCCTCCTTATCTTAAGGCCACGAGTACAGGTGAGTCCTTTAAAATAGGGATAAATGAGAATTTCAGTAAATGCATATAATGTCTCAGTCTTTCCACAGAGATGACCAGCAGTTACACTGCATATTCTGCACGTTTCTTTTTAAAGTGAATACTTTCTCAGTCTATAAATGGATCAGTTTTACCTCAGTTATATAACGCCAGTGCACAACAGCAGTCGTTTCAAGCCACTTTATACTGTAAGGTAAAATCCCTAGTATAAGATCCAATATTAATATAATTATTATATTTATATATAGTTTTGTATCGTTGTTAGAAGCTGGAAGAAAAGCCAGCATTTTAGCCCTTAGTTGCATCGCTGTACTTCTTCATTTGACCAAATATTTCCACAAATGACTGTCTATAAAGCCAACTCTATAATTTCTGTTACCTCCTGTTATTCATTTTTTAAAAATTCAGATTGCTTTTATTTGTTTTTCTTGCCTCTGTTAACCCACCTCTGCTCTTTTGTAGCCATTTCTGTTGTTATCTAGTGACGCCAGGTTATGCGGACTCTTGGGTGTCTTATAAAACACTAAATCACTGTTTATTAATCAAGCTGTAAAATATGCAATGCCCCTATAACATAGTTCGCCCAGTTGCATTGTCACAAATGCACTGCTGTTGCGTCTTGTGCATTTCGTGTGCTCTTTGTTTTAAGGATCTTCGGTGGTACGGGGCATTAAGCTATGGTGTTTCTGTCCCACTGTCATCTGACGGGAATGATGAATTTCTCTAGCTGACATCTTCGCGGAGGACAAAAACAAGTAAGAGATGAAAGGCTACATTACTACACATGTTTTTCAGTTCCACTCAGTTGCCCATTAGTGTTGTATAACCACATACATGTTAGCTGACAGCCGGAGGTATCAGTGATTAATAGCGTGCATGTGACTCGGACGAGGCAGCAGTTTTGAACAGGTTGTGCGCATGTGGTTGAGCGTTCCTCGCCATATTTCAGCACTGTCAAAAAATCATTGACATGTTCCATCCAATTCAAAGAATGTTTAACTGTTTTAAAGCGCCTGATGGGAAAGCAAGCCATGTGTGACTTGTAATTACCCCCTGTTCAAAGTTTAGACGTGTTTTGAAAGAAAACATTGTGGTTAATATTTCCCCACTTAATTGGTAATGAGTGCTTTTTTACAGCTTTTGCAAGATTTTGTTTGTCAAAGGGGTTCACGGTGTACTAAGATTAGGTTTATGATTATAAATGTGACGATGTTACTATTTTACGTATTTACTGTGTGGCTTGACCGAAAATTGGGAAATACTTGTTTGTTATTTGAATCCGTTAAGATTTTTCTCAGTAAATGTTCTTAAACATTAACCATTTCATGATACTTACACAGTTAAAAAGTTGAATCCACTTATAGGTTGATGCTCGTTGCTGTCATTACCTTGATAATAAGGCTATTTCAAAAATGGGAACGCTTCTATAGTTGGTGCATTTAAAAAGAGTGCGACATAAGATGGTAATTAGCGTACTCGTGCAGAGAGATAGGAATTTTTGCAGTCACATGCAAAATCTTGAAGAATAATCTGTTAAACTACTAGCACCTATTTTATCTGACCATATTCCTTAGAAGAAATAACATGTTCTGGGATATATGTATGCGATTGTATCTCTGAATATTTTTTATAGCATCACAGAGGCTTTATTTCCAGCAGCTGTATGCATGGGGAAAAAAAGAAAGAGCCTTCAAGCACAGGAGGAATTTTTACATTTGGGAGGGAGGATGCAATCAGTAGCGTGGGACTTGCAGAGGCCTCCTCGGGTGACAAATTGAAAGTGTCTCGGTCTAGTTTATAGCCCTGATCAGGTCAAACGAAAAATATTGGAGGTCTGGGTGAGGAGACAGGCCCGCCTGGTGCAGATAAATGGACTGATCATTTCTTATTGAGAAACAATTCCTAAAAGGTAGTTTACTGTGTGACTGGCGAAGCGGCGAGCGGAGAGCAGAACACGCACCCACTGCTCCCTCCCTGACCCTTCCTCCACTGCCGGAATTAAATGGATAGAGAGAACGCGTGTTTCTGATGGCACTCCTCCGCCAGAGAGACACTCCATTTGTTATGAAGTAGGGGTTCTGATGAAGTGTAGGGAGCTCCTTTTTCTTTTTTCCTCCTTTTTTCATCCTTCCTTTCTCAGGCACTACAAGGCCGGCCTTCAGTCTGCTTCACATGAAATGGATGGAAGGAGCCGATTGAATTTTACACTCCCCTGGTCATGATTAATGTGTTTGGTGAGGACTGTCTTGGCAGTGAAACAGCTTTACCACTAGCTGGTGCTCAAGCTCCTTCATGGCTGTAGTCTGATAAGTTTGCACAGGGGTACTGCAGGGGTGGGGGGAAGGCTGTTTAAGCGGGGCAGTTTTGTTGAAGAAACTGATCTTCACATAGCCAGCAGCCCTTTTAACTCATCTCCCCTTGTGTTAATAGAAAATCTCTTGCCTACACTCGCTTGTTATTACTTCACGGTCAGTTTCTCAGCGTGCTCTCTAACCCGTGTTACTTGGCAGGCCATGCTATAAATGCCAGTTTATCACTTAACCTTCAGTGAAAAGGTGGGGGGGGACTAATGAAAGATGCCAGGTGATGTTAGCAGACACTTTAACAGATGCTGTCGGTTTACTTATTCAAACTTCATGCATGGACGTGAAATGGCACCACTTTTCTCACCGTTGAAGGTTTGACTTGGAACATTTCTTTTGCTTGTAATGGTAACAGCTACGTTTTAAATTAAATAGTTATGTTATGCAACTACAATTTCAAAGCAAATAGGGCCCTAATTTAAAGGCACAAACTTCATGACAAACCCAAAGCAGTATTTCCCGAGCACACGCACTCTCTGGATGTTTTCAAGCACACCTGTTTCATGAAGTTGAATATGAGGCGTCATGATAGTTCAAGAAATGGTAAGAAGCATCTCCTTGGAAATTGCCTGGAAAGTACACAGCGACACAACAACAACTTATCAAAAGGTTTTTCAGCATCATCTGGTCTGATTTATCTAGTATTTGCACATGATTGTCCACTGTGAGATAAAACACAGTGGACAGTAGTTAATTAAGGCACTGCACTGAGGATGCAATGCATCAGAGGATGCAGATTTAACAACATATTCTGCGTGAACAAAAGTACTGGGATTAGCTGCACATTACAGAAGCTGCTCAGCCATGGAAACCGATGGCATGAAGCTCCCGGCACACAGTTTTTGTGCTGATGTTAACGCCGAGGAGGTTTGGAGCTCTGCGGTTATTGAGTCAGCAGGTCTTTGGCAAACTTTCACATTATATACCTCAGCATTTGGTTACCTCCCTTTGTAATTTTATGTGATTTGCGACTGAGCTGCTGTGTTTTCTAAACACTTGTACTTTGCAATAATGCAAAATACAGTTGATCATGGAATACCTTGGAGGGACTTATTGTAACTGTGACATCCAATTACAGTACAATGTGTTTAATTCCATGCGGTCTTTGCAATGAACTGCATGGCTAAATGTGTGATTTTAAACACGTGTGACAATAGAACTGAAAATGCCTGAATTCAAAGATTAGGAGATGTGGATACTTTGGTCCATATAGTGTAGGGATCACCAAGTGTGTGGAAGGATCTACTGAACTAAAGGAGAAGACTTTCACATAATTCAAAGCAGCTATGCCTGTACTATTCATTATGTATTATTTTTAGTCCACTGCAAACTGTTTTACTGATGCATGTGTATAAACACACTAAATATTTCATTTTGTCATATTAATTGAAGGACATGTCGTGGCTGGGAAATGATGAACTGAAATGGATTATTTTGCATTATTCTGTCATTGCTAGGAGTATTTAATTTGGCAGTGTAGTGGTTAGCACTGGTTTTTCACAGCCAGAATGTCTTGAATTGTAATCCATCATCTGGTCGGGGCCTTTCTGTGTGGAGTTTGCATCCCTGTGTCTGTGTGGGTTCTCTACAGGGTATTCTGACTTCCTCCCACAGTCCAAAGACATGCAGTTTGTGAGTTTAGGTTATCCTGAATTGGCCATAGGTGTGAGTGTGACCGGTTGTCTGTCTCTCCGTGTTGGCCCTGTGACAGGCTAGCGACTTGTCCAGGGTCTATCCCGCCTCTTGCCCTGTGGGCAGCTTGGAGAGGCTCCAGTGCCCCCGGGACCTTGAATTGGATAAGCTGAAGAAAATGGATGGATTTATTTTGTTAAAAATCACCAAAGCACTTGCAGATTAATGTGAGATGGGGATTAGCTTCTGGTTAAATTCTCAATGCAAAGTCCAAGACACATTTTGCACCAAAATGCCACTTTGAACCTCCTACCTGTTTCCACCTTCTCTATAAACGTGTGCACTGTGCGGTTGGCATCCAACTCCTACACGTTTATTTTAAGTTCAGGATGTTACCAAATTGCTGGTGTTCTGCTTGCACTGGTTATTACATTTTAAATGTCACCTTGCATAATAAAGAGACCATTCATCCTGTTTGTGTATCTAATGATTGTGTATCCAAAATCTGTGATCACATGACCAACCCTGTATTTGAGTAACAGTGAATTTTGTAATTTTCGTATGTTTGTAAGTCCAAACAACATCAGTTCATTTCTCTTTTGTCATAAGGAACAGTTTGTAAATGTGTAAAGTATTAAACAACTCAGGTAATCACAAGAATGTGTTTTTACAGGACACAAACTTTAAATAAACATAGTTTTACTAAGATAAGATTATTTTATTATCCTGTGAATTAGAAAATGAACCCAGAATTATAACCTGGTGATAAGAGACCCATATTTAATGGCATTAATGGCAGCAAGGCTGGAAGGAATGGACTGGATTTACAGAAGTGCCTTAGATGAGAGATCAATAAAGAGGTAACTGAGTGGATAAGCCAGACTAAGCAGGAATAGGAGCAGGTTTAATTTTGCATAAATAATGTACAGTCTGAGAAGAGAGAGAGGGGGCGATAGAGGTCGGACAGCCAGATTGTGGGTCAGTCCTGAGTTTTTATAATATGTCTCCTCCAGTATTCAGGTGCAGTTTATTTCATTTTATCTTGTTTGTTCATCAGTGCCATTCATCTGTTTCTGAATTAATTTCACCTTCTGCTGTACACACATGTAATCTGTTTATAGAGTTATAGCCAATAGAAACCCAGTAAGTGGATTTTATGTTGCCCTGCTGGAACTCCCAGAGATTTCTCCTCCATCGTCCAAGCCCTGCTTCGATCATCAGGACTTCAGGGGATGATGGATGGAGCTGTCTCCCTCCAGGTTGTCTTAGCATCTGTTGCATGGTGCTCACTGTATCCTGCATGGTTAATGCTTGCATGCACACAGATAGACCTCTACCGCTGTTTGTGTGTGGGCCGTTTGGTGGGTAATGATGTAAAATGAGAAACACAAACTTACCTTTCAGCACCACCTACATATGGTTTGAAATTACCGTGATCTTACATAATGATGCAATGCTTTTACAAACTCACTTCCAACCTCAGCCGACTCTTAACAAAAAGGGTTTCTGCGTTTGAAATAGTTTAAAGGCGGTTAGCTGACCAGTTTCGGCTAAAGGTGAGGGGGGGTTGAAGGTACACTGGTTGGAGGGAGAAGATAACTGAAGATAAAAACAATAGGAGAGTGACGAAGGAAGGGTTGGCTGAATGAGGGAGAAATCAATAGGAAATCAGTGTTTGGGGAAGGCCTGTCGTTTATCAGGTGACACGGTTAAACAGCGTTAAGGCACTAAAAGTGAAAAATAAGGGCCATCCCCATGCTGGTATTGATCACAGCGGAATGGGGCGGCAGAAGGCCGAAGCCACTAATAAAATAAGACGTATCTGAGTGGGAATCAGCCAGGGATCGATGGGCTTGGTGATCAAGGCCAAAAACATCTTCACTGGGATTTAAGCTTGTTCTGCTCTCATGTGCCCCCGTTATACACCTCAGTGTGAGCAAAGGATCGTGTGATAGAAGCGGTGGAGTCACTAAGAGGCTCTTCAGACAGGGCTCACCTGTTCAATAAGAAACTGTAGCACAGAGTGGAGTGAAGGTGTCGATTATTTCAGACGACCAGGTAGAAGAAGGCAGAGAACATTTCTGTTGACCTCACCATACTCTATGTAGAAGCTGGATGTAGCCAGCATGATGTCACTGACTTTGATACCTGGTTTAACTCTATCTGATGAGACACACGTGTTTATTTTTATTGTTTAATTTTAATTACCTACAAGTGTACATCAAGATCTTAAGAATGATCAGACAGGATACATTTCAACACAATCGGGACTATCCAACTTAGCACTTTTTATGGACTGTGAATCATTTATCCCTGTTTAAACTGTTTAATTTAAACAGATTTAAAAAGTAGCTTGCCCTAATATGTGTTTCAAAGTATCCTGAATATTAAAAAATAATTTGTCATTGTGGGATTATTGAGTAATAGCAGACTTGTTTTGGATCAAGTACAAAAACAGCCAACACACGAAGCTTTATATACTTCACAAAGATTACTTTTTAGGTTTGCCTCATCAGCTCTTATTGGTGCTCTGCTGTCAATAACAATGACAATCCTGCAACATCTTTCATTCTCTTCTTGTCTTTATCTTCATCACCCTCATTTCAAAGCAGCTGTGTTGGTGTCATCATGCCAGAGGTTTTGTCTCAAAATGGGGCCATAACAAAGAGAAAAAACAGAAAAAATCAGTTGTTGTGGCTGTTTAACATCTGGGTGTGAACATTTAGCAAGTGCAGCAAAGCCTGGAAAAGGAGGGTTTTTAGTATTATTACGGTTTCTTACTTTGGCACACTTTGGCATTAGAGGAGTGTTGCAAATAGACAGGAAAGCTCTATATAGAACATAGCTTCTAACTCCCTCTTTTTCATGCTCTTGTTTTTCAATTATTGCAGACCAAGGATCATCTGGAGAGGATAGGATAGCAAAGATGCAGTTAAGTTGAAGCCCGTGAAAGCCTTTGTGTCTATTTAGTTCTTCATAAGCAGACACTAGTGAACCCAAGTGTTCCAAATGTGAATGAGGACCACATGTTTTTATTTTCTGAACCCACTGTTTGCTTCCTGTACTCAGTATAACGTCTGGCACATTCAAATGTGTAGTAACTATTGGCCAGCTGCTCTGTTCACTGCTCAAAATGAAGTCTTTTAGTATATTCATGTACATGCAGCTGTGGTATTCACATTATTTATAATGTAGAAAGAAATTTCCTGTGATGGGGATAAATTCCAAGTAGCTAGTATAATTTAGAGTTAGTGTCTGTAGTCACCAGGGGGCATGACAAAAGTTTCGTGAGGTTAGATGGGCTGTAAAAGACTTAAGAAAGCCAAGCTGCTGAATAAACAGTGACCACCAGTATTAGTAAGAAACAGTGTTTTCCTTCTATTGCCACATTTTTCTTCTCCCCTTTCAGCTCTATGTTTAACAAATCCTACAAGTGAGAGGCAACCAGAGGAGCGCAGTGTGACAAATAGCAGCAGATCATGCAGAAAATGTGCAATGCTAAACATCGGTTACTACACATGGGAGAAATTGTGTGTTTGTGCAGTGTTTGCTGTCCAAGGAGTTCTGGTAGCAAAGTGGAAAAAAAAAAAAAACAGGATCGCTC
>VOQK01004847.1:5058-18101 GCA_015052645.1 Benitochromis conjunctus
AATATTTTTTTAAAAGTTAAAAAAAAAAAAAAAAAAAAAAAAAAAGGAAGATGCACTTATGGCAGCAGACTGAATTGCTTTTCAATCTGTGGTAACAGACTTGACAACAAAGAGGAACCAATAAAAAAATCCAGACGTGTGAATGAATGACAGCTGAGGGTGACTTCCCATTTACAGGCAGGGTTTTCCTTTAAGCGGACGAGCCACGGTCGCCCATCGCCAACCTGATCTGTCTCTCCAGCCCCGTTGCTAGGTTACCACATTCCAGAGCACAGTCAGTACTGTGGGTCCTTGCTCTGCTGCCAGAGTTGGGTCGGAAGAGTCTGGGAGTGCAAATGACGCAGCAACCGCGATGCTTTAGGATCCTGTGAATGAAGCCGACCCACAAGGGGATATTTTTTGGGAGAGAGTGTATAGAAACCTGCACACAAGCGTTTCTATCACAGTGAGTTTGTTTGTCACTGTGGCAGGGCGACTTCAGACATGAGATGCTGTGATACAGCTGTGACTTTTTGCGCCAGTGTGTGCAGCTGTCTGGCTTAGTACAGCACGTTCCTCCACATGCAGAAGAGCAGCAGCAGCGTCTAGACAGCACCCAGACTCAGATACGCCCCCAACGCTCAGCGCCTCCAAAGAGGATTGTGTTCCGGCTGGGGATAATCTTTGAGGCTCATCATTCTTTGTCTTTGCTCGCTTTATGTGCGTGGCTACACACTCAAACATGCACACACAAACAGGGTTTCACACCAAACTGCAAGGGTGCTTACGGCACATGCTGACAGTTTCACATTAAACTATCACTCAACAAAAACAACACACCTATGTGTGTAGACCCTAATGACCAATCGGTGTCATTAGGGTCAATGCACATATCAGACAAAACAACCTTTATTGGAGTTACATTACATCACAATTATATTGTGTTAATGTTTTGAGTGTTTTTTCTTCAGTCACCTTTTTCCCTCACTATGTGTTTATACACCTTTCTGCATTTAATAATTTGTTATTATTAATCTCTGGCTCTCTTACACAGCATGTCTTTGTCCTGTCGTCCTTCTCTTACCCCAACCGGTCGAGACCCTCCCTGAGCCTGGTTCTGCTGGAGGTTTCTTCCTGTTAAAAAGGGTTTTTTCCTTCCCACTGTTGTCAAAGCGCTTGCTCACAGGGGGCCATATGATTGTTGGGGTTTTCTATGATTTCATGGTATTATTGTAGGGTCTTTACCTTACAATAATACAATTACAATTTCTTACAATCTCTAAGTATCAAGTTAGTTGGTACTGTTAAAGGGTAACTTTAAGTAAATTTTTTTGTGGGAAGAAAAAAACTCCCTTTTAACAGGAAGAAACCTCTGGCAAAACCAGGAACAGAGGCGGGGGGGCAGCAACTTGAGGTCATTATCTACCCAGGGATATTTGGTATACAGACTGGACAAGCAAGGGATCTATTAGTTTGGAAGCTGGAAGAAAACCAGCAAACACTTGCACTACCTCCTGAGATAAAAAGGCTGATTAAAACCATCTAAGCCTAATATTGTGTCACTTTGTGTTTTTACTTAGTTTTTTGGGGGGATTGAAACCATGCTCGTTGAAATGCTTCTTTATCAGGTTGCAAGCATTGCTTGGTTGCAACTGATGGCAGTGGAAACTGATGGCATATGTATTAATCACAGAGCTGCATGTCAGCATTTATTTCTTTAGGCAACACTGCTGTATCATGTTTGAATTTCTTGAGGGCAATGGTGTAAAAGCACTGAACACCCAACACTCACACAAATACATACAATGATGAATACAGACTTCAGTGTCTTACTCGAAGATACTTGTAGCCTAGAAAAGACGAAGATCAAAGCACCGACACTGTACATACTAAGATATAACACCTAGCAGAACTGGAGTGCACTGGAGTGGTTTGAGGCTGCATCAAGCAATGGGGCAGTGATGCTGAGTGACCGACTGACCATCATTCATGGTTCAATCTCGTGAAGCCATATGGAAACAAACACAGCAAGTGTAGTGGACCTGGCTCTTTGGAGAGGCCTTACCTTAGCTCAGATGGAACAGCTTTGGGCAGAGCCAGCCTCAATCAATACATCTATAAATGGATGTGTGAATGATGCACAGATACTTTAACATTATGGATCAGTGCGCCAGTTTAAAATTGGGTTTCATCTCTCTGCCATCTGTATTTCACCTCAGAATCAATGTATCCTGTCTGGTGGAAGCATCACTTCTGCCAAACCACAGGTTCCATATTCTGAGGCAGACTTTAGGTCAGCATGGTAAGTAGAGAGGCCAGAGGCAGGCCACAACTCATTTGCCCCCTGTTGCTTTTTCCATGTCTGGACTGAGGCTACCACACGACACAGTGGGTGAGTTCTATTAAGATCAATCCACTGGTAATGTCTGAGGAGATGCTGATGTAGCAGCAACTGATAGATGGGAGTCTGTTGGAGTGAAGAGTCAGCTTAGTGCACTAAATATACAGAATGGATTAATTCTGGAAACACATGCAGTAGAAAACTGAGGACAGGTAAAAAAAACCATGAGGAAAGACTAATATTCTCATCAACTGAAGGTTAAACCGCCTCACATCCAGCTTCCCTCTCCTGCAGTTGTTTGCTCGACATTCGTGTCACGGTTTTACACTATACTACAGATCTGAAACTGGCTGGTTCAAAAACCAAGGTCCAGTGTAATATAAATAGTACTCACTGTGAACGGTGAATCATTGAAAGCTACATGAACAGAATTCAAGAATAAATATAGGGAGCTGGAAATCAGCATGATAGCTGTTCTTGACTAATATGGTATAACTAGAGTTAAATTTGACTTTTCAAGGTTTTTGTCAGTTCTGTCATATGTCGCCGGTATATCTGAGTATCAGTATTTTATCCTTTGTAATTCATTATTATCAGGCTGCACTAAAACCTCCTCAAAAGTCTTCAGTTGATCCAAAATGGTGGAACGAGGCGCTTCATTGGCTCCCTGTTAATTTAATAATTGTTTTATTCCAGAATAAAATGTAAAATGACCATATACAAGGTCTTGAATAATCAGATCCCATCTTAAAGACCTTAAATCTCATATGATATCTCCCCAGTAGAGCAGTTGGCTCCCAGACTGTGGGCTCACCTGTGGTTCCTAGGATATTTAACAGTAGGATGGGAGGCTGAGCCTTCATCTTCCAGGACTCTGTTGTGTGGATTTGGGAACCAGACACCCTCTCTACTTTCCCTCATGATAAAGCTTAGAGTTAGGGCTGGATCAGGTGACCCTGAATCCCCCCTTAGTGCAAAAGGCATAGCCTGCTCGGGGTTTTCCACTATGCACTGAGCATTTTTTTTCACTTCCCCCTCTCTTTGTGTTTTATACACCTCTCTGCACTTAATCATTAGTTATTATTACTCTCTGGTTGTCTCATCTGAGAGGTGAAACGTCTCTAAGACACCTAAAGAAGTCCAGACGCTTTCCTTTCCAAGCTCCTTAGACTACAATGAGCTGGATGACTGAGAACTTTGACAAGTTTTTCCGTCCCACTGTGGCCAAAGCGCTTGTTCATAGTGGTTGCCCGATTCTTGGGGGTTTCTCTGTAATTGTGGGGTCTATTCCTTTAGTTAAATAACACAGGTAGGTTTATAGAAAACAGCTAATTCTCATCAAATTCTCAAAAATAATTTTTATTCTTTGGGATAGACACTGTAGCAGAACTGGAACAGCTCTCAGGAATATGTTAAAGTAGAATGTTTAACGCCCAATAGAAGATAACTGTGTTACTGTCAGCATGCTCAAACATTAGCATGGCCAGCTGAAGTCCACATGTCTATATAACAGAGAAGATGAGGTCCTAACTATATCCTAGGCTCCTTCTAATTCTCCTCCACCCATGAGCGGCTGCAAATCAGCTGAGCAGCTGACCTCTCCCATCAGTCAAAACACTGTGGTTAAAGTAGCACTAATTCCTGCAGGGCTGCTTATTATTAAGCTGCGGGCTTAGTCCCAGGGGGCCCGAGGCCAGCATATGGCTACAGACCAACAGCCATCCTTATCCCCGCCCCCATTATAATTAAATCTACATCACCGCACTGATGGAAACTGTGGCTGACTACTGACAGGCCACACCGGATAGCATCATATCAAATTGGTCTTTTCTTAGTGTCTGACAACCACTAACCGCTCAACAACCCAAAGTCAGTAAACTGTTAAATAGCCCATAATGAGAAAGCTAAGGAGGAACTCGGGGAGCTGTAAGGAATGATGGCCCATTCCATGTGCTAGATGTCAATAACTGAACCTCTGTGAAGTGAGCTCCACACCCCAGGAGACTGAGAGGTTTCTGCCACAGAAGTTTCCTTTGTTGGATCAATGGTCGTCTTGCCTGGGTGGGTTAAGATTAGGCTAATTTGCAAACCAGAAATGTTTCCAGTCCTGACATGGCCGATTGAAAGACTCTATTGTTGGCCTCCGTGAAGACGGGTCCATAACACGCCCATCTAAATGTGAGGAAAGGAAGCCCTGTTAAACCCGGAGCGTCCCACAGTTTCAGCAACAATATACCTGTCATAGTTCTCAGTGGGCTGAGTAATAAGTCTAAAGCTTGTCAGCAAAGAGCTACAGCTGCTGTTGTTTAGGATGTGTGATTGCCCCACCCTGCTTATTTTTAAACTAGCCCATAAAAAAAATCAGTGTTCATCTTCTGGCCATATGCTGGCCTAGTCACTTAATCTGCATGCCTACAGACAAGGAGCTCTCCCAGTTCTCTTATTTCTGTGCTTATCTGCCACTACATGCAGTCGAGATTAACACGAAAGAAAAGACGGTGTGCGGACATACGTCATCACGAAAACCACTCACTCGTCTAATTTCACAAGGACATGCAGGGAATAGGTGCGAGACATAAATTATTTAACAGATCCAGTGCAAGTCATCAGCATGCTGCAGCAGATGTGCTTTTGGTGGGCTCTTTAGCAAACTGGCCAGTCGGTAAAGCAGGATGAGGTTATGTTGCTATACCATCTGCACAGTAGGCGCAGCAACACACTGCTGCCAACATGCATACACAAGCTTTAAACTTCCCCAGTCAAACAAACAAGACTGATCAGTTTAAAGAGGCGCACTTCATAAACATCTTAATCCGAGACAAATTTCAGCCTTCTGCTCGTGGCCTCCGCCCACATGCCTAACCTCGATCACAAGCTTGGCTATGGATAGATGAGGGGTTAAGTGATATCACTGAAATGTGTTTCCAACCGACACTGAGTTCCACTCAAGTGAACGAGGGGGTGAAGCATCAAAAGAACTTTCTGCGGAGGTCTAGATAAAAACCACTCAGAGCAGGTGGTCAATCACTCCACCTCTCCTATGGTTGTTTGATTCCCCACCTCCTCCTGCTTTGTTTGAAAAAAGAAAAAAAAAAAGAAAGAAACATTTCAGGGTAGGCAGATGAAGAATGGACCAGAATGCATAAAAATCTCCCTGTGCAGGCAGTTACTGGAACGCAAACCTGTATTTTTGGTCTGTTTCACTGTTTAGGGTATATTTATAACTCGTGATATTCCTGTTACATTGTTCTGTAACTGTACTGGGCAATAACCTGCTGCAGTAGCAATAAAACGCACCAGTTTTTCCACAGACCAGAATAAAACACATCATCCTTCCCTGACACGTAGTTGAAGCACCCTGTGATCTCTGGGAAATGTAGGAAAGAGTCTTGAATAACAGCTGGGTGACAAATTACTCTAATCAGCAAGAGAAAAAAAACTTTCATAAGTAATAAATGCAACATAACAGCGTTAGGGCTACTTTCTGTTACTGATTAAACAGTTTCTCACACACAGACTTTACTTGGCCAGTCCAGCCAGGTGTATTAAAGAACAATCACGCATATAGGGAGTCATGATCTTTTTAATACTTCTGAAAGATCTGGAATTGATTTACTGGGCTGGAAAAGTTCAGTTCAATGCCTGAAATTAGTGAAGTTGAGCCTAGCTGACACCTGAAAGGCTAAAGTTGACAGTTTCAAGATCACAGTGGATACACACCTATCTCCAGGTGGATGAGCTGTAAAAAAAAAGTAAAAGAAAATGCATTGTACAGCAGTTCTGAAGTGGGAAACTATCCACAGAGGCCCAAATCATTTTTGTACCAGGCTGTAAACATGCTTTTCATGCTGTTGGGAACCTATAAGGATTCAGGTGCTTTTGTAGCCAGCCTCAAGTGGACACTCAAACAAGGATCCTGCTGATGAGCTTGGTCTACAGGATAGGCATGTAACATAGCCATGTACACACACACACACACACAGTGCTGAACAAACAGGTACAACGCAGTGAGACAATAGGTTTTAAGTTCGTTACATCAGGACTGCAGGCTGGAGTTTAGTCCAAAGGCATCAGACAATCTGGCTGCTTTAATGAGCCGTGTCCTCTTCAGTCTTAGGTAGTACTGACATCCACATCTCCATTTCTTACCCTTTTATTGAACAGTCTTGTATATGTAGGCTCCTTAGGCTTTCTTTAAAAATAACAAACGTACATCTTCCGTATAAATCAAATGAGTACAATTATATTTGTTCATCGTCAGTCATCTCTTAAGTTTTAAAAACAACACCACCAACAGGATCTAAGTATGTGGCTAAATCTGGTCAGTCAAGAATGATACTGATACAAGCTGCTGATGGAATGTGAGAAATAAGAGATACATTTCCATTAAAGCCCAAAGATCTTGCTCAGATTGCTCATTTAGTTTGATCAAAACACTAAAACCACAAGAAGACTAGGAAAACCAGCAAACAGTTTGAGAAGTTTGAGAAGGAGGCCACATTCACAGAGTCTATGATGATAATTACATTAACTGATAAACACAGGAGCAGAATTCTGCTAGCAGGGTTTCTACAAAGCAGAAGCGAAGACAGATCTCACCACCTGACTGATGATCCAAGGATCCGGCGCACTGAGCTGACGTCTCAGTGTGGTCGAACACTACTGCTGCTGCGGCTAATTCGCTGACATCTCCTCAGACACAGCACCTGAGGAAAGTTCTTTCTGTAAAGTTGGATAATTGACAGCCATCGAGTGGGCAAAGGAAGTCTGTTAGTGACGTATTGCACTGAGGTTTCACAAAGTCACTTGAAGGCTGGTTAATGAGCACAGCGAGCTACCGTAGAGTGCTTCCTGCGTGTTCCACAGTGGGTATGCTTTAGTTTGCAGCCCAGATCACTTAATTAGGCTAAGGAAGGAAAGCAAGTGGATGGAAAATGCCACCAGATGTGTCAATATAATAGAGTGGAGCTTAATGCTGTTCATTAGCGGCACCACTTCCACCCCCAACTGCATCTCCTTACCATCAGAAAAACTGCAAACCACAATGGAACCACAGTCTGAGGGCAACACTGACATTTCAGTAAATAGCTGCCCAGCCCACACTGGCATGGCCATTATCGTGGAGGTAACGAGCTGGGAGGAGGAGCAGTTCAACAGTTAGCTCTTGGGATTTGAAGGCTCGAGGCACAAGTGTGCATTTGTTTCATGGCTGCAAGTGATTGTTGAAATGAATATCAATGTCTGGGACGACGTCAGGATAATATGCTGTTGTAGCTCGCTTCTCTGTACAGTGCAGAAACTCTCTGAGAGACCGAGCAGAAGCTTGAAAACATGATTGGAATTGGTGAGTCATTTGCTGTTTCTCACCAGCCTACAATCACACCCACTCAGCAAGAACGCTGAAACACAGACACGCTCGCGAGCTCCATGCTCCCACCGCGAGGATGCTCTTGACGTGCTACAGTTGCAGCTCTGCAGAGCTTCTTCTGACACTTGCTGCATCACTCTTTTCTTACATTTCAACCACCACCTCACGTCTACCGTAGACAGAAAAAAAAAAAAGACCGAGTCACATACCAAACTGTGACTCCGCTCTCCGACTAGCCCAAGCTGTAAGCTCAAAACATGCTGAAGCGTCATAGGAAACTGGGACACACATAATAAAGGAGCTATCAGAGTAAATATGACTGAGCCTTGTATAATGAATACACTTGCTATGAATGTTGAACTCAGCTGACTCCAGTTTCCTGGAAGAATGTCCTTGTTAAGCTTGTTTCCACTCAACCATTGATGAAATTTACCCCTAAAACCCTGCTCTCCATTTATAGCTACTCTTCTGATGCTCTTCTGTTTTGTTTTTTTTTTGTTTATGCCTTTTTGTTACAATGTGTCTCCTTTGTGAAAGATTGGCTCTGGACTGGAAACTCCAATCGCGCTCATTAGGAAGAAATCACAAAGTCAAATGTCCTGGACCAGTCCAGGCATTGACATCCTTTTGGTTCTAGGCCAAGAACATTCTGTAACTTCACAGAAACTGTCCAGGAATATCATTTTTAACATTTAGCACAGATAGGCCTTTGACACATCTTCTGAACATCCACAGAAGATGAAAAAATACAAGTGCAATCTGACTTTGCACTCATCCCATAACTAGCATCACCTACTTGGTATAAGCTTTCACACAAAAGCTAAAAACATCAACTAAATTCATTCACCTTATCAGCTGACTGTTCTCATTACCCATCTTTATACATATAAAAGAGCTTTTATTATAATAAAGCTACATTATAAAGTATTGCTGTCTGTAGTTCTGATTTGACACCAGATCTTAATGTAACTGTGAGTTTGAAAAAAGACAATGACAGCTCCCCTCTTCGACTTCTTTTTCCACCAGTGAAAAACTGGGTGTGAAACACTTGGCTGTGTAAGTAGGGGACACAATGAAATACTGAGACATTTTATATTAGCAAGTAGAACTACAACAATAAAGAAGAATTAGTAAAAAAAAGTTCTCTATGCATATATGAATATGAACTTCTGTAGGGTCAAACATGTAAGCTAAATCAGACTAGTCTGGCTTATCACAAAAATAAATGAGAATTCAGTTTCCATTTAGATCAAACTAGGACACGGTGACTCGGACAAAGTGAAGACTGAGCAGTGCAACTAGCTAACTGGGGAAATGCTGAAGTTTAAGAGTAATTCCAGTATTTCAGTCTGTGATTTCGTCATGTAAAGTTAAAGTTTGCATTGTTTAGCTGGAATGTTCGTCCTGCTTGGTGTTTCATTTAGCTTTGCAAGGCTGAAGGTTAGTATCCATTAAGATAAAATGACTTGCAGTTGTCTTGATAATGATCTACAGGGTCATCCACTGTTTTTACCTCTTGAATTTCTACAAAGCCAGAGTATATGAATAGGACAAGTTAAGGTCAACAGTAAAAAAATGCCTGTATGGAGATCCACAATGAAGTTGAAACAGCTAAATATGTAAACATATATGAAAAGTTGGCAAGTCTATCTTAAGTGGACAGTGAAAAGTTAAAAGGACAAACCATTTATAAGAGCCATTAATGGGAAATGCAGCAACCTGAATAATCTTGTAAGGCACATCCATCTGAATGCTGCAGAAAAGCATTTGTTTATGCCAGCCCTTACGTCTTTATGGTTTTATTTATTTTCATGCTCCTCTCTCGTGGTCCTATCCACTACAACTTTCTTATAAATACTAATAAAAGGAGTTTTTTAACCTCCAGAGCTACAGAGAGCTATTCAACTGTTCAGGACATCAACATAAAAATAACAAAAGAAAAGAAAAATGTGACATTCAACCCTTGACTTAAACTTTTGTTATCAAAGTAGGAATCCCAATGAGGTACATGGTACACTCTTTAAACGTCAACTCCTGTCCTTTGTCTCTACAGATCCTGGACATCAAGGTAGACGTATGTTTCTAAGCAGTACAATGGTCTTTGCAATGTTTCTTCTACATTTCAAGAACCAATATCAGGACACAGTTTAGCCAAACAAGTAAAGTAAAATATTCATATTACATTTCAAAGTTTTACTGTTTATGTTAAATGATAGACAGATATTTGTATATCTAGTGCGGCCAGTTCGGTCCAAGTGTATGAACGAATAATAACAGTAACGATACTAGAGTACAACTTTTCTTGTACCATTACATTTAAACTTTGCCCGGTCTTCAATGGGTACCAACCTCAGGGGTAGCACACAGCCCCAGTGACACAGCTTTGCACTATACCCCTGCAAGTACTGAGTGTGTAAATACCCTGCATCTCAGCTCTGCTAAAGTGGTTGCTAGCCTCAGGCAACTACAGTACAACACCAAACAATGATCAAAGGCAGAGTCTAATGTCAGTTATACTCTTTTCTAACACTCTGTCATACATGATGGGGGCTCTCTTATCAGCACTTTCTGCCATTCCCACACTGTTATTTATCAGAGCCCTCCTTCACAAAACCCACACAAAGGAACAAAGTGCATTTTTTATGCAACATCGTGCTCATTTAAAAAAAAACAACAAAAAAAAACATATCATGTGATTGTGCACAGTGGACTGCAAGAAGGAGACAAAGAACACTGTGCTGCTGCTGGCTGTCGAAAACCAATCTAATATCATGTTCCAGTCTAACCTGGCAGGCACACTCGGATTAGGAAATAATGGGAACATGTTTTTATCCACAGCAGTTTTACCCCCCAGATAAATGTAGCATGGGACTAGGATACACACACACGCAGGACTGATGTGTCAGAGCTGACGAGAGGTTACAGTGGGCACCGGCTGACCTTACCTTAACTCCCACAGGAATTTTACAGGTCGACCTTAGTGCTGCACTGCGGATTAAAGATGGCAGCAGAAGAAATGGAGGTCAAGAAGGAATCCAACACTTTAGCTTTTAGCTGGTGGCATCTGCTGATCTGCAGGTCAGACTTGTAACAACATCAGTGGCGTACCACTGTACCACGCTCCGAGCTAATGCACCGCAGGTACGAGCGCCTACTTGGGACAGCAGGTTGGCTTGTCTCCGCTTCATGTGTATGCGACTGCTTTACTGCATGTGTGTGCGCTTGCTCTACTATCCTTATGACCCACATCCATTGAAGGAAAATCCTCCAGAATGAGCAGGTTTTGTGGGCCATCTGCTATGAGGTTATTTTCACATGACACTGTGTATGTATGTGTGTATGCATGTGTGTGTGAGCGACAGAGTAAACACGGCCGAGTTCATCCACAAGTGTGTTTGTGTCAGCTTACAAAAGTCCAGTGGAGTGTGAAGACTAATACCTCTGGTTTTCAGCGTATCAGGATCTTTATTTCCTCCACATTGCGTTGTGCGCCGCCAAAACAGAGGCCCTGCGGAGACACACAGACGCTCAATTATTCATTGTTGCAACTCAATAAAACATGAATATCAACTGTGCATGTGCCAGACCCCGTCATTCACGATAGTCTGTGAAAAATGGGTCTTATACACACACACACACACACACACACACACGCACACACACACACACACACACGCGCACACAGACAAAACAAAACAAAACAAAAGCGGCAGATGTGTCCAGCTGGAATGAATGACCTCAATCCAATTAGCAGAACAGAAACCACAATCCCGCCTTACACAGCAGCATGGCGGCACTGTATTCGTGACATTCAACTAGTCAACAACAGGTTAGTGCGAAGCGTGCAGGAACTGCTGGCTTTAATCACAGGCCTGTGTGGTGGCCTCATTTCTGACTGCCTCTCCAGCAGGTGCATTCTGGAAATCTATTCATTCACTCGTCCAGGTGCGAATGAGACGATGCTGCTAAATGTAGGACATCATGCCTCACTGCCATCTGCCACTGGACGAGGCTTCGACAGAGAAACGTGACTACATTCTAAGCATGAGTGATACTGGAATTAGAAAATATTGCTTATAATAATATAGTCTAATGCAACTTTCCTAGTGTTTGTAGTTCTCACTGCATTTTCCAAGTTACAACTTGATTTCCACCTTTGTTCTTTGCTTCAAGCTGCCTCAGGGGAGGAGGGATTACTTTAATGGGGTAGCACAGGGTGGGGTGCACAGGAAATGAGAACATAAATGCTATGTAGAAAACATAGCATTTATAGTTTTCTACATGCCTATTTATGTTCACGGACTAATAAACCTTCACTCTTCATGTGGATCCAGCAAGACAGGAGGAGGATCTGGCTTTTTGGGCATCGCCGTCCTGGGATTGGCTACGACTTTTCAGGCTCCTGTGCCCTGTTATTATGTAAAGAGTGCCACTGCTTATGATACTGAAATGATTTTGTATTGAACAGAAGCTTTTGCAACATAACCTACTTAAAAAGTAAAGCATACATATATTTATTTTATATACAGTACTGTGCAAAGGTCTTGAGCCGTCTCTCAATTCAGTACATTTTATGCAATTATTTGATATATGTGTATTCCAGGTGTTTGCACAATTATTAAAATTTACAAACACATGAAAATGTATAATATAGGGCAAAATAGATGTTGTACAATTCTAAAGAGCTCCAAAGTCCATATTTGATATATTTGATGACTGTATTGTAATTTCTTTAAGCAGACCTCAGGAATAGGTCTCCTGGCTCCCTATCAGGGAATTCTGCTCCTTCTCATTTACAGATGGCTTTAGATTGCACACGGTGCTGAGATATGTATGATTTTCAGCTCTTAATACCTGCAAAAAATTTTTTTTTTTATGCCTGTCAAATTGTATTCCCATTTGCATTTTTCATAGATTCAACTTGCTGTTATGTGTTGAAACGACACTGGTTCATTTATTGAGTTATGTTCTGAAGCCTGGATAACTATTATTCATGACTACTTTCTTTTTTTTTAATTACAAGAAAATCTGGCCCTTGGAAGCAAAATATGAAGGGGTAAAGAGTTTTGCACAGTATGTGAATTCCACACAATGTAAACATACAGTCATCTGATTTCAAAGTGCTTTAATTCAGCAGCCGTTCACCAGGAATGATGGAAACACGTACTGTCAGAAAGAGTGGATTCGTGAGTTTCGATTGGTTGCTGGTAGGTAGCATAACAACAGAGAGCGGGTCACCTCCTCACCGGAAGGTCGGTGGTTCGATCCCAGGCTTCTCCAGTCTACATGCCAAGTATCCTTGGGCAAGATACTAACCCCATGTTTGCCTACTGGTGATGGTCAGAGGGATGGTCA
>VOQK01004849.1:3636-21154 GCA_015052645.1 Benitochromis conjunctus
TACACCTCCCTGTATATACATACAAGCAGATTCTTTTTTTTTTTTCTTTTTTCAAAGGATGTTGTCAGCAGGTGGATAAGCAATGGAGACACCACATCTGTAACCTGCCATGACTGATCCCCCCCAGCCTGTCTTCAAAAGCAAATGAAGAGCCTTAATAACAGCTGCCATAACATGAGATCTTTTTAAGTGAGACTCCCTCCTTCCTTTACCAGCCTTCTCCCCGGTGAGGATAAACCCGCTCTTTACCAACCAGCAACCGAGCAACACCACAGCTTTGCCGCCCCCCCCCTCCCGCAAAATACAAGCAAACATTACACTCTAATTTATACCAGAGATAATAAATGCTATGCTAAACAATATCCAGTAATCATTTCTGTGTAATTCCTTTGGCAGTGGAACTGACAGTTGCAGGGCATTTACTCCCTTTTCTGACCAAAAGTCATTTAGGTCCTTACATCCAAGGTCTCAAAACAAAGATCTTCTTTTGCTTTATAC
Organism: Benitochromis conjunctus; assembly: GCA_015052645.1. Classification (NCBI taxonomy): domain Eukaryota; kingdom Metazoa; phylum Chordata; class Actinopteri; order Cichliformes; family Cichlidae; genus Benitochromis; species Benitochromis conjunctus. Next base: position 4,135 of record VOQK01004849.1, read on the forward strand.
AAAGTCAGAGTTGAGCAATTAAGCAATTCATTCATCGTTGAAATTACAACAGAATTTCTTCTTTCTTATGTATTTTTTTCTATAAGCAAGAAGAAAATCTTCTTAGTTACAGTGTGATATACACAGCATGATAAGATTCCTGAATGTATATGATATATATAAGCTGTAATGTTTATGACTAGTACAAGTGTTGGACCGAGAATTGTGTCAGCGTTGACCAGATGGTGGAGCCAAAAACTCAGAGGAGAGCATGCCTGATTTCTTATTTGTTGTAATGCAAGTTTCTTGGATGGCTCTGTAGTTTGCAGCGACTTTGTGTGCGTGTGTGCGTAGGTATGTGTGAGTGCATGTGTGTATAAAAGCAAGTGTATTTACCCTCGACTAAAAACACTCACTTGAGAAACAGAGAACAGGGCTCATTTTCTAACCAACCCCATCGGCTGGTTCTGGGCTATGGATGAATAATGGCTGAATTCAACTGTACTGAAACAGAAACACATTCCACACACTCTGCAAAGCTAATAGCCAGAGCAAAACAACCACATGTGAACATTTACAATTAAGAAAGCTCAGTGATTGAATGTCCGGGTGACTGGTAAGTCGCGCTTTGGAATGAAATAAAATGTTGCTCCTGAATATTGCTGAATGCTTCACAAAACCCTAACTATGTTTTAGATGTGCCTCAACACTGGGAAATGAGTCAATTTGACAAGGGAGCAGCATTTGTTTGTGGTGAGAGAGCACTGGGAATATAGGCATTGACATGTCAAGAACGAAAATTTCTGTGATGGCAGCACTTGGCTTAAAAATTAAAATTCAGACTGTATGTTACAATAATTCCTGAGATGCGACTCTAAATTTTTGAGTAGATTTTTAGAAAATATATTCTTAAATTCATATTTATGTATTTATTTTTGCAACAACTGGACAATAACAGGTATTTTAAATAGTTTTTTTCCCATTATTTTCCAGTTTATTGTACAACATTTGCTTTGGCTTCAATGCATTTTTCCAGACTGTCCATATTATTGTCTGGAGCTGTTTGATGTACAGGACAGGCACAGAAAATGGTAAAATATTGAGGCGATGAGGGGCCAAAATCTCAAACTTGGTCTGCTTCCACTGGGGATGAAATAGATGTATTATAATATAATACCATTAATACCAATAACATTAAGACTCCCACCTTAAAATTTTCACTTCGTGGTCAAGAAGGAAAACTATCCCTGAATGACCATGAATACCTTTGAATAAACTTCCTTTAAGGAAGACAAAAAAAAAAAAATCCTATTTGTGTATTTTAGCCTAAATGGTGACATGTGTATATGCACATATACATTCTGATGTCTAAAATAAGAGTTTCACTTGGTAACCTGTTTTAACTCAGATAAGTATTTCATTAAATACTTATACTTAATCTGTTTAGGTTTGTTTAGGAGGTTTGCAAAACCTCATGTAGTGCCATGGAGAGGGTGAGCAGAAAAATATTCGAGGCAACTGAAAAAGGCCCTTACTTTAGAATATTTCTACCACATTACCTGTTATAATATCGCTTTCTAACAGAGAACTGAAGTTGTGACCTCTTTCTCCCAAAGCCACCAGACTGTTGACAGGAAAAGTAATTTAACCTCAGAGAGCACAGGAGCTGCATGGGACTTGAAACACCAAAGTTACACAGCAGATCAGCACCTCCTCTGTTCTGGGGGGTAAAATTATGGGCTTTGTCCATAAAGTCTGGTGGCTTTGAAGAGAGCAATTTCTTCCTTTTTTTCTGTGTTGTTTTTGAAAATAAACAAATTTTGTCTCCTGCTACCACATTTGCACCTCTAAACATCAAGATATTTATTGTTGGACTGACATTGAGAAGTAAGTGGGGCCTTAAATACTGCAAGATGGTGGTGATGAGTCGGGGGGGGGGGTTAACTGAAATATGTAAATGCAGGGTATAGAGAAAAAAAATAGGATAAAGAGGTTTAATTAAAGCAGCGGCATTGTCTTATCCTGTATCTTGTTTGACGAAATGTAAGTGTAGACAAAAAATTGGTATACTATCCAGCTGTTAACTGTTTGCTGTACATTAGCAGGAAAACAAATCAATTTTATGGAAATCTGTCGTTAACGAGTGTCTCGTCAAAGCTATAAATAAAAACCAGAGGAGATCGAGAGTCCAAGAGCATTGTATCTTCATGAGTCATACTCATAGTGAAATGATTTAGAGAGCGGAGAAAGGGAAGAACAACATAAAATTAAAAAATGCATATAACATTTGCATCGTAAACATAGTCTGTTTCAGATAACCTCTTTCCGTCTTTCTGTCCAAATTTTTAAAAAAATCTGTTCATTTTCTTTATATCTTTTGGATCTGAGGCACTCTTACCTCACAGGTAAACTCAGTAGCGCCTGGATCTTTACATTTAAAATTAACAGCGTAACAACAAGCTCAGGGTTGATATCCAGGTCAGCGCACGAAGGATCACAAACAATCAGCTTTGCGAAGAATGCTGAGAAACATCTGGGGATTCACTCACCCATGGCCTCTCAGATTGCCGTGGCTATCACAAGCTCTAATGGCTTTACCTGGTGGCCCCTTCATTCACAGGACTGACATTTCATGTAGTTAGATTTGGCAGGTGTTCATTCCGCAGAGCATCGGTAGCTTACTTCTCCATTTTATCAGCCCCTGGTTAGAGAGCTGGCCAGAAAATAATTCTGCAGCAATTACCATATGTTGTGATTGTGGTCTTGGAGCAACACTACAACATCTGTGTTATACTGGCATCTGGGGCACCCTGAAAGAAACTTCCTCAGTCCACATTCCTTCCGTGTATCTACTGAACAGGTGCTCCCTGCAACACTGCTCTGCTATGGAGGGCGTTTTGGCCAACCACATGGTTCCTCCCTGTTAAAGCTTTTATGTACACACAGCATGTTTGTAAAAGGGTAATTATTGACTTGCAGAGTGTAAAAGGATCGCGCAAACAGCAGCTTCATGTTTTTATTGTTTAAATTGTTTTCTAACTATATCTTATTAACTGTTACAGAAGTTTGGATTGGCAGGGGCTGATCAATATGGAAAAAGATCTCTCAAAATAAAAGATGGAGACCTGTCATGAACAGATAGACAAGGACCTACAAACACACATACAAAGCACTAAAAGGCCAACTAAGTTATGGCAAATTGGCAAACGATAGCAACACGCCACAGGTAAATGAAGCCTGCGTATGGGGATTCCCTAGCTTAAACAATCAATTATCTCTATAAACTTGCAACATCTATCAACATTTGTCACAAACCATACAGCAGAGCAGGTGGTGAGTGAACACTGGGGACCAGTGAGAGCAGCCAGCAGGCTCCTAGTCAGGGTGGTGTAGTTTCCAGTGCTAAGTGATGCCTCCTACTGCAGGGCTGTGCTGCTCTGTCATACAGTCACTCAGAGCCTCAATGTACATGTTATTATTGTGCAGCAGAATGGCAACTGTCACAGAACCTGGCAATCTTTCCCAAACTGGCTCTGTATGTGTTTGGAAATGCGCATTTTGATTTTCTTACCAAATCAAATGCCTCTCTCTGCTATTCTGCTTTTCCACACCTTCCCCGACCTGCAGCCAACAATGAATATGAAAGAAGTTACGGCGGCCCGAGCAGTTAATCACAAACTTTACAGGGCGTGACCTGAACACGGACTTATTTCATATTTCAGCTTCTGATTTATTGCACACGACAATTACACATGAACGGGGCATTTAATTCAATCATTCCAATGATGTCACCTCACTAATTGATAGGAGCTGGAGAGATTAATCAATTGTATTCATAAAACCACTGACTCCACGAAACAGACAGATCCTGCTTTGCCTTCTGCATATAAATATATGTCAGTGACAGTCGTTTGGAAATTTACATTAAAATGAACAAACTCCCTTTCTATAGTATTTAAACAGTCAAGTAAAAGTAAGCAATCGGTAAAGAGAGTGTAAAGCAAACAAAAAAAGTGACAAAGCGTGATACAATGTTTTCCAGAAGTACTTTGTGTATATTGCCTGCTCATTTGCAAACATTCCTTAATATTTCCCCCGTTGCTTTCTAACACTGTAACCGTGTGATTTATTGTAGATTTGGAGACAGAGATAATGCTTAATCTGCACAAAGCAGAGACAAAAAAAAAAAATTAAATAAGCCAGAAAGTATGAAGTGAAACACTGCCAAGATGACAATCTGTTTTCAAGAAGTGTGTAATTAGGAGACCAACACATTTTAACATCAATAGAACAGCACTTGGCTCTTTAGAGGAAGGAAACGGAAAGAATTAAACACTTAGAGCATGACCACAGCATCGTTTTTGAATAAATGGGAAGAATAAGTCAATTAAAAGGAGCTATTTCAGTTCATAAAAGATGGGGTAAACACTGGGTTAGCTGCAGAAGAATAATCAGAATCACATTTTGTAGAGCTATAAATTTGTCAAGGGACTGCAGAGAAGACAAAGACCTAGAAATTATCTCAAAGACTATTCAAGAATAATTAAACTTTCATGGTTTGCGAAATAATTGAATTATCCATAGAAATGCAGTCTTTATAGCGGGATTTTTTACCACAACGGCGTTCATTACAAACACATGGAGGCATGCTCAGGCACGCTCATTCTCTTCAAAATATGTTCACGTCTCTGCTCTCACTTCGCAACTTATATAGATAAATGATGTGCTTCTGCACATTTTACCTACTTTAGGACAAATATATCAAGAACTCCTGTATGTTTGATCATTTTAAGAAGAGTGCTTGAAGAAAGTGTGCTGAATTTAATTTTCCTGATATGGAAAGTTATATTCTTATTGATTTATGAACCTGCCACTAAAGCTTGTTGGAAAAAAAATAGTGGACTGAAATGTAGTGAAAAATGTAGCAGCTGTATGAAAAAAACAAACAAAGTTTTAACTTAGTAAATCGAACATGTATTTGACAATATATTTGAAGGGGTTTTGTTGCTGTTATTTTATTAACTTTGCACTTTTCCTTTAGGGAATTAGTGCTGTTATATGGAAAAATTCCTTTTACAGTGACAAAGGGAAACATGAAAAGCCAACAGAGCATAGAGAAGATGGGAAATTATATTCAATATTCAAATTCCTATCTATGTGTCTGTGTATGTGCTCGGCGGTCGCAGTGTTACCGATTGCTGCTTGAAGTACTGTAGATTGCTGGCTTTGACATTTTCCCATTGTGCATGGTGGTGCAGCAGGCAATAATTAAATATCAGGTGCATAAGCTGCTCTTTAATTTGACATGTGTGCTTGAGGCAATAAACACATGTGGTGCAGTGGGGGCTGCATAATTGCAGAGGAATAAAATATCATATCAAGAGTGAGAGGATCATTGTATCAGGTACCCGATGACAGCTCGTTTGATCATTATGCCAAGGCTAAAGAGGTTGGCTAATTAGTTGTCATTAAAACTCACCCTCTAATCAGGGCTCGCTCTTGCATAAAAAATGTCCCTATCACATGATAAGTGAACAATGCCCTTAACCCTTTCAGGCCAACCTCAGTGATTACAGCTATCAGCTATGGGAATAATGAAACATGGGAAGATAGATATGACTCTGTTTTGTATTTTTGCAAAAGTTAAGATAAAATGAGCCAGCGTTGCTATGATATGTTGCTATGATATTCCATTTAAAGTCCCTTTAAATGGAATATCCCAAGCTGACATTCACTATTATTCTGGCTCATGTGAGCTGTGATATCAAAAGTCTTAAAATGATCAGGCCAGTGGTAACATGCAAGCCAATGCACTGAACAGGACGGAGAAGAAAGGAGCAAATCAGTGAACAGAGATAAAGAAGCCAGATCTCAATGCACAGCAGCATAGGAGCATTATATCAGTTTAAGTGGGAATGACTTCTTCAGACAACACCCTGGTGAGAGGACCCTTGACGTCTCAGGAAACCATTGGTGCCTCTTGCCATGACTTTCAAATATGGCAGAAAGTGCTCTAGTGAGAGACCCATGCATTATTAGCTGACAGCCCCATATAAATAATAAGGTACATAATGCCAAGTGTGAGTGCATGTGTCTCCGCAAGGACGCTCAACAGGTGCACCTCTCATTGCTACATTTCCATTTTGTTCAACAAAGAGCCTTCCTGCGCGAACAACTTCTGTCTGAAAGCTTTGCCTGATCATTCTTTTATGTGCCACTTCCCAGAATGCACAGCATTCACAGGACCTCATGATAATAGGCTCGTCGGGACACAGAGAAAGGAGCGAGACGCTTGTCAGAGTGGATACATCCGTGCCTTACCCGAGGGAGATGGTTCAGTGCACGACACATCAGCTACAGGACACTGAGAGACCCTCCCACCCCTCCTCTTCCCCTCCCCGCTGCCTCCTCACAGACTAATGGTTGTCAAGTCGGTGAGGGCCTGCGCTCTTGTCTGGGCCAGGCCTGTTGTCATGTGAAATCCATTAGAGGTCGCAAGCACACAGGATGGGCGGTCGATTGATAAGGCAGGGGGAGAAGTGAGGCAGAAGCAGGGGAAGAAAAGAAGCTTTTTATCTCCCGACTGTACTGTACTCCCCATAAGGACTTGTTAAAGCAAACTGAAGTAGAGTGGAAAATTGATGGAGATGTCTTATATTATGATTGTACTTCTGAGGCATGGGTTGTAAGTTTTTATTCTGAAATGGCAAGAAAATTGAAAATAGTCTCCAGTGTAATCCAAAACATGTCAAATGAAAGCTGTTTCGCTGCCCACAAAGATATATAGCACATTCTCAAATATGGTATTCAAAAAGATATTCACTTTGATTTGAAGAACATTACTGATTGCTACCTAAACACTCCTATTGTCACACACACATGTTCTCTAATTCCATATTTGATCTGTTTATCATTGAATTTACTTATTCTCCCTTTTCTGTCATCTTTCTTTACATTTTTTTAATAGTTCTCATATTTCCAAAACTTCTTACAGATCTTATTTTTTTTAAATACTTGACACTGCTGCAAACTACGAAAGACATGTTAGCCTCAGTGACAGCACACTGAGTCACACTTTGGGTTCCCTAATTAAATTAATTTACAAGTAATTTACTGGGGAGCTACGAGAACCAGTCCATATGCTATTCACTTACAGTGTTTCTTCTTTTTTTTCTTCTTTCATTTATTACATTTTTGCGTGAGAGGCCGAGAGAACAGCTCATCTTCCTTACAAATCAGTCAAAACAGCAGCATGTTTTCGGGTCCAAGCACATTAAGTATATATTTTTTTAAAGTGTCAAACATGATATTAATAATGCATTTTGCATTCTCTTTTTTATGCTTATTTCACATCGTATATGAATAATGATTAGCATCTTGTGCTGGGAGGCAGGACAGTTCCCCACATTTTTGAAATGGCGAGAACAAATATTTTTTTTAAAGCAAAGCATACTGCCTATTCCTCCATTAAAAATTTATATTAAGCTCATCTACTTTTCAGCTCAGTTTATTCAGTTTATTTTTTTATTATTTTCTAATACATTTTTTTCCTTAGGAGCATGTTGGGTAATCATACTTGGTGATGGCAACAATGGCGTTCCAGTGAAAGTCGTAGCAGAGATGCTTTCACGAGTGAGATGATATTGGCTTCTTCACGTTAAGATGTTAAATATGATCAGTAGCTTAGTGCATTCAGATTTTTGGGTGTATTTTTTGTGTAGTTTTTTTGTTTTTTACAAATGCATTGACACCTATCTTGTCAATGCATTTGTTTTGTTGTTGTTTTTTTCTTTTAAATATACAACTATTCAGCTTCATCTAACACCAAATACATTTGAGTCTATATTGCCCATTTGCTAAGCTCCAACCAAAACATTAGACTAACAGTTGTTGAATTATGAATGTGAATACTGCTATCAGTGAGTAGTTTCATCAGTGAATCAGCTGCAACTTGCCTTATCAATTCCTTTTAGGTTTAGTAACGTTATCCTTGGATGTCTTACCCTGCAAATTTCAGGTTACGTACATTATTTGTTGTGGGTGTGAACAATCTTTACATTGCATGGTTGTCTGAATATACATCTTTTCATCACTGAAAAGGTTTTTCATTAGCATCTTTCCAAACAGGTAAACAACAAATATTGACTTACATTGACTGACTTAAACATTAATTGGTGGTTAGTTTTGAAGTAGCGGTTTTAAATCTCGCTTGTGAAGTGACCCTTTGTTTACATGAGTGATCGTGTATTATGAGATTTGTATGGATCTATTTAATGTGTATGTAAGGTGCATACAGTTATTTAAATACAGGCTTTAATAAGTCATTTTGTTAGTTGAACTCTGTGTTTGCTTACATATAGTACTGAATATTGTTCTTTGTTGATATCCAGGTTTCCTTACATATGGGTCTGAATATACAGTAGCTGTTTGGTGATGTCTGTGTTTGCTTACACATGCAACTGAATATAGCTGTTTCAGAATATTGTCTGAAACCGGTGCTCTCCTGGGGTCTTTTGAAGGATGCTACTGAGCTACCTATGATAATTAGAGAGCTATGACCTTCTCATTAGTGCCAGGAGGCTGCTCTTTCTCTCTAGCCCTCCTTTCTACCACCGTGCAGGCCTGCCACAGGACAACCAGTATATCAAAGGAAAAATATTTATTAAAGCTAAAATTACAAAATACATAGCCTTTGAATTACAGCCCCTCGTATATGCAGAGTCAAATGAATTGCTGTGCTTAGCCTACCTAAAACCCTTCCCATCCTGCTCACTTGTAGCTTAAATTTTTTATTACAGATTTCCAGGGCTTCAAAGTACCATCTCAGAGCTAATCCCTTTCTTTTCCTCTGACAAAGACAAAGACCTGTTTTGGGCTTGCTATACTACTCGCTTTTATAGCTAAATGTCAGAACTGCTGAATTAAATAGTTATCTGGTAAGACTGGCAGGAGAGAATAAGGGGTGAATGTAGCAGAAAGGGTCTAAAAGCTATTTAATTAATCTTCCAACTTAATTAGTTTGTCTTTTTTTGTGCACTGTACTGTATAAGTCATTAGCATCTCAGTGTTCACAGAAAAACCATTTAACACTTTAAACTTTTAAAAGTAGGTTTTGTAACTCTCATGGCTGAATAATAGCCTTGAGGTTTGTGTGTGTGTGTGTGCGTGTGTGTGCGTGTGTGTGTGTGTGTGTGTGCATGTTTGTATGTCTGTATTATTAATTTATTTTTTAAAGCAGGTGAAACTGGAACAGGGAATGGAGATGAAATGGTAAACAATGACAAAATTTGCACCTGTGTTTCTTGTGAAGACTCAGTCGAAGAAGACGGACTGAATTGTGGACAGTTCATACTTCAGTGTTAAAAGTGTTGTAATTGTTAAATGTACAACCTGACCTGAACCTCCCAAGAAACATAACTGAAGGTATAAATGCTGGCAGCACCGCTGGTTATGCTTCAGGTACTACATCGATTCACCAGAGAAATATCATATAAGGAAGTCATTAGACCCAAGCACTATAGACACCTTTCAATACCAGAAATCAGAAAATGCATTGGTACTTATTGGATTTAGTGTAACTCTTCTGAAACTGGTGTGGGCAGGATATATTTATGTTTAATTACATGGCATAATCTTTTACCTTGATATTGAATTGTGTATCAAGACTTCCACTGGTATTGTTACCTACTAAATTTCAGTTTTGCTCGTATCTGTGTCTGAGGGCTATTCTTATGACATATATGGACAGGAGGAAAAGACTTCAGAGAGGACATGCTGTGCGAGAAAAGAATGCTAAGGTTAGGTGAGATAGAGGCAGATGATCCTCTATCGTGACCGCTAAAGGGAGCAGCCAAAAGTAGAAGAAGTAGTAAAAGGTGGTCTATTTCGTCTTTAAGCCACAATTTTGGATTTAAGTGTTTTACCAGTGTGGAGCAATATTTTTGTAAGTGGGTCTATGTTTGTGTGCATTATAAGAATGGGCATGCGAATGCATGAGTATCTATGCATAAGGTTGGGTTTACGGTAAAAGCCCAAAAATAATCACATCAGTACGCTATTAAATATGCAAACAATATCACTTGGTAGCTTCTGCAGTTCTACACTAGACCAACTCACTATCTAATTGAGTAAGTATATTTTGAATGAACATCAAAATATTGCATTTATTGAATCATGTCAAATCTGGGGAAGAGAAAAAGAGCCTGATGAGTTTGTTTCATTATAAGCTTTATAAAGGTTACAATTTATAAATGTGTAGTAAAAGGTTTTTTAACCATCATATCTTAAAACTCCACAGAGTTTCAAGATCCATAAATTAATAGAAAGAAAAACTGTTTACTTTATTTTTCTTGTAAAATTTCTTGGGAAGCCATCCATCTTATCCATTCTCTTCCACTTATCCTTGTCAGGGTTGCAGGAGCCTATCCCATCTGTCTTAGGGCAAGAGGCACGGTAGACCCTGGACAGGTCACAAGACTGTCGCAGGGCTAACACTGTCATCTCTTGGATGGCCACTTAAGTGTTCAACAAGAAAACATCCACAAACATTTCCAAAAATGTAGTGCTTTTCTTTATTTTTAATATTGTATATTAAGACTAAACTGCAAAAGTAAGCACCATTTTTTTCCCCTCACTCTTAACTGAAGCCTTTTGCTGAACTACCAAATAAACAAATTGGTACTCTCTTTCTGGCCAGACACGTGGCAGCACTTGCTATCATTTTATTCATATTTAACAAAATGAAAATGCAGACATAAGTGTACACATTAGTTTTTGACTGCTAGTGAAAATTGTTTTCTTTACAAATAACTCTCACTGAACTAACACAGTTTGTACTCTCTTGTTACCTCGGCCAGGTCAGCGGCTCTAAACCAGGTTAAAGAAACCTCTGGTTAATACTTTGGGTTCTGTGTCGGGCTCGTAGCCACTAACTAGCTTCGCTGTCTGGGTCAACTTTGCTAGCGAGAGACAGAGAGGCATTGAAAGGCTGCTCCAAATGAACTTTATTGTTTCGGAGGAAGCGAACACAGTGTACAGCCGAGTCTTAACAGCTTACTTACAACTGGGCTCGTCAGGCACTCTGCACTGGCTGCAGTGCTTAATATTATATTTACATGACTTCATCTTCCGTTTCTCGTCGGTAGCAACTTGTACTTTTCTACTCTCCTTTTTCTCCCTCCCTCGCGCTAACACACACACAATGGGAGGGGCAGTCCCACACATTCTCCCTGCAGCACAGAATACACTGCCCATGAGGCTACATTCTTAAAGGGGTGGCTCAGGTGGTAGAGCGGGTCACCGCCTCACCGGAAGGTCGGTGGTTCGATACCAGGCAATTTTTCCAGTCTACATGCCAAGTATCCTTGGGCAAGATACTAACCCTATGTTTGCCTACTGGTGATGGTCAGAGGGCCCGGTGGCACCAGTGTCCGGCAGCCTCGCCTCTGTCAGTGCGCCCCAGGGCAGCTGTGGCTACAATGTAGCTTGCCATCACCTGTGTGTGAATGGGTGAATGACTGATTGTAGTGTAAAGCGCTTTGGGGTCCTTAGGGACTGAGTAAAGCGCTATACAAATGCAGGCCATTTACCATAAAGGGTTATGCCTGTAACACATATTGCTTTCATATTAAATAGTTTTTTTGAATATTAATTTAAAAAAAAATTCTTCACGTCAACATGCGGGCTGATGTGAGCCGCTAATGGCCCCCGGGCCGTGAGTTTGAGACCTCTGAATTAACTTAACCCCACTAACTGCATGTCTTTGGACTGTGGGAGGAATTGGAGTGGAATGAAGAGAACCCACACAAACACGGGGAGAACATGCAAACTCAAAAAGCCTGATGGTGGAATTGAACTCAGGACCTTCTTGCTGTGAGGCAACAGCTAACCACCGTGGCGCCGTGCTGCCCCTTTTTGGGAAGCATTTCTACAATTGAATTGCGAAAAAGTTGGAACACTTACAAATGTGATAATGCCATATTTTATTCACAATCGATACCAGAAAACACGTAAAATGTTGAAAATATACCATTTTAGGAAAGATATTGGCTGAGTTTGAATTTGATGACAGAAACACATCTCAGGGCCATGTTTACCACCGTATATCATTCCCCCCAAGTCCATAAGCATGTAGGAAGTGACTAATTGCTGGACTTGTGGGAGAGAAATCTTGTCCCATTCTTCTTATGGGAAGATGCCCTAAATGTTTTCAGTTGGTACAAAGACTGCAGGCGGGTCAGTTCAGCACCCAGACTGCTGTATGTGGTTTAACATTGTTTTGCTGAGACATGCAAGACCTTCCCTGAAAAAAGATGCTGTCTGATGGTGCACTAATAACAAGCCGGATGGTCCCTCTCTTCTTCAGTCTGGTAGATGTGGTGCCTCTGTCCATTTTAAATGAGCTGCAGCCCAGAGTGGTGACAGTGGTGCTTGTAGATCATGTTCAGATGTCGCTTCTTCTTTGCATGATTTGTGGTGATTTCAATGACAGAATCATACAAATTTTTAATGGCGTGCTACCTGAGGGGCTAAAGCTTACAGGTATCCAATAATTATTTTTGGCCTTGTCCTTTGAACACAAAGATTTCTGTAGATTCTCAAAATTTATTGATGAATTTATGTACTGAGATATTGAAAATCTTCACAATTTTACATTGAGGAACATTACTCTGAAATTGTACAATTTATAAGGTTAGGCTTCCATGTTTATTTCTCTTTTTATTCCTAGTCATGTTACTGACTTGTTACCAAGTAACTAGTTGATAAATGTTCCTCCAGCTCTTTCTTTTCAGCACCGCTTACTTTTCCAGGCTTTTGTTAAACTGCTCCTGACTTTTCTGAGGTATGTTGCTGCCGTTAAATTCAAAATGAGCTGATATATTTTGTAAAATAGTAAAAATGTCTGACTTTAAACATGCTCAATGTTCTATTGTGTCAGTTCATGACATTTAGACGTCATTCTATTCTGTTTATATTTTCATTGTATTTATTTATCTTTTGGAATTGGAGTTTTTCTTTAAGATACTGCAAATTCAAGCACTTTACTACCATTCATCCCAACACATTTATCAGCACACTGTAAGACAAAATGACATGTTTTATACCTATAAGAAATATACACTGGAAGTAGAATAACTGGTACTAATTGGCTCTTTCTTTCTTTCTTTCTTTCTTTCTTTCTTTCTTTCTTTCTTTCTTTCTTTCTTTCTTTCTTTCTTTCTTTTTTTTTTACATTGCTCAGTTGTGTGCATTTAAATACTGAAGACCCATAGTGTCCACATTGTGTTATTAACTGGAGGGCTGTGAATAAGTGACACTGTAAATGTGTAATTATTCTGTGATAAAAGACCATTTTCCTAGCTTAGTCCATAATCTTTATTGTGACCGCATATGTTGATTGGAATTGACATGAGGTTAAAGCCATTTATTGACTCTAATCAGGTCAGAACTGATTGTCATTATGCATAAGATTGGATTTTTTTTAGTTGTTTTGGACACTGTGTCTAAGCGTGTAATCTTCATCCTCAGGTCCTGTGAACCTCTGCTAGGATGACAGACACATGCCAGAGCTGACACACAACACACTGCATTGAGAATGAGAACTCGTTGTAGCGGTGCCACCCAAACCAAGTCATTAGGCTCCTTGGCACCTGCATTTTCCTCCTACGTAAAGAGCTGTATAAATTAATCACACACACCCTTATGCACTTTGATGCAATTTATAATGCACATTAATGAGGGCTGACAGCTGTAACTAAAAGGCAGAATGATCACTTACAATTCAAATAAAAATCACAGTGCAATAACAAAAGTCATTTGCATGACTTTTTTCCTGTCATGCTCTATTTTCATCTTTATCCAGCTTTGATTCCTGCTGTTTTATCAAGGCCGAATGCATGTGAAAAGACTAAATGATCTGCAAATTGATGCAACACTTTGGCTGTGTCTCACTCCAGAGTATGAGCCCTAATTGTACATTGTGTGAAGGTATGGCACTGGATGATAAAAAGGCTTTTCTCCACACCTCATTTCAATCTCAATGTCTTATCAGTTGCCTTTGTTACCTCGCTGCTTGTTGATGGCCATTCATAAGTTATATAGTTAGCGCTTCATTACTAATTACATTTCTTTTGCATATGTTTCTACACAGGGGCAACTTTGCTTTTGTTGTGCTATATTACACATGCAAAACCAAAGTGGAAATAAATTTACAGCCAAACATTGTGCTCGCACGAAAACATCACGAGGAAAGCATTTGAGCTGACCTTCAGAGGTGCTAATTAAATTTTGGGCATGTGGTGATGGTATAACTGATTTCATTCTTCATTATGGCCTGTAATGACATTTCTCAGCTGTCACAAGTATTGCAGGCGCCCTGCTTTGGGATGAATGAACTATTATACCATTATAGAGACAGCATAACCATACAGAGAGAGAGCGTGTGGAGGAAAGAGTTAAGAATTCAGGCGCCGGAGTAAAATGTTTACTCCCAAAGCACATTTGGCAACGCTTTCTAGAAATTGATACAATGTGCTTTTTGCCATTCGGCTGCTTATAACATGAAGACATATATGTCTTCCCCAAATGCAAAGCAAACCCATATGTCTCTCTCCCCAGTAAAAGGTTTTAACAGGATCCTAAAGATTTAATTAAGATGTCAGTATGCGTGGGTCAACTGCAGTGCAGAATGTGGAGTGGAAGATATACCACCAACAGTACAAAGAGCCCAGCTGGGTCTGTGAGGACATGCAGAGAAGAGAGCTCTCCCCGGCTCAGATTTACATGCAGAGCTTTGTTGTAAAAGCAATGACATTTTAAATACCGGTTCATCTGCTAGCAGTATAGCAAAGCTTCCATCAGTTTTGGATTGGAGGGAAAGAGAAAAAGCTGGAGTCATCACACATCAGCTGATTTTGAGTGTCAACGGCTGTACTGTCTAATACAGTACCAAATAAGTAGGTATCAAGTCAGCAGTGTGTGTACTAGTGAAGTTGGAGTGAAGAAGCGCAAAAAGAGATTAACAGAAGACTATTCTTTTGTCTTTTTATATAGTTTACAATATATATTATTATAGTACATAATGAGCACTACTATATGTAAACAATGTAACATTTAATCATCAACTAGCTAGAGCACAGCACACTCTAATTTTACACTATAAATATTAGATCAAATGCTTTCCTTTGATTTAATGTAAGATTTATAATACTGTAGGTGGTCTAAACACATAATAAGGTGTACGCCAAAAAGAAAAAGCATTTTCTGACCCTAACATACCTATTAAATAAAATCACAAATGGCTTGTTTTCTCATGTTGTCACTTCTGAGAGCCTTTGTACAACAGATAAGATCTGAAGAGCCCCTCATCTACTGAAAGAGTGGAGGATAAGCAGATGGGATGTAGGCTGGGAAAAGAGAAGGTTGACTGACAAAGTTAAATGTTTCATTCCCTGGAGGTCGGATGTAGTCTTGTTATTTCTGTTTCCCGCCACCTCTCTATCCACCTGACTGTTGGTCTCTCTCTTTTTTGATTACACAGACGATCTGATCCTACAATATGCAGTGAAAAGTGGTCTGGCTGAGTTCTGTCTGACAGACAGGATTTCAGTAAAAAGGACTCATCCATTAGATCTTGTGGTAGCGAAGAAAAATAAAGAAGCAAACATCACACTTGAAACCACCCCGGTTTAGCTGAAAATTGCACAGCTGGTAAAGGACATTCTTTCTCTATTTTAAGTTTTTCTTTCTCTATTTTGAAAAAGGAAATAAAATCTTCTGGCTTTGAACATCAGACGATTAAATGCAAGTAACCTAGCATGCAATTATCCGCTATTTCTCCTAAATAATTGAAGTATATAGTTTTCTTGTCACTATGTGTATGCATGTATGTTGTAGTATATGGTTATTATGAGCTTGGATGGTTTCTATGAAACAAGAAGTGTGAATAACCCGAACTAAAATTTTTTTGATAAATTTTCAGCTTATAAATGACTGTAGAGGCAACCTCACCTTGCATGATTTTGAAAACATTACGCTAACTTTGCCAGAGCTAAGCTGTTGTCTTTCAGTTTATTTTATCTTGTATTTTAAAGAATTCCAGTGCACACCAATAGCATTTTACAGCAGTATGGTACTGTGCCACCACTGTTTTGGGCCACCACTAATTTCTTTATATTTTGCTTCAAAATAACTTGATTTTCTTGTCATTTTTGAAGTGGTCTTAAGCAGTAGTTCTCCAGGTCTTTGAAAGTTTTTCTATGGACACTGGCTTTTCATTCCTTTTCATTCCAGCTCTTACCTGATCATTTGCACATGTTTTTATTTTTCTTGTTTGTTTCTTGGTTAGGCCATTTAACACTGAACTATGAATCATACAAGTAAAAAAGAAGAAGCCAGAGAAGAAGTGGTGGAGGTATGTCAATTTTTAACTAGACTGAAATGTATTGGCAACAGGTCTAATGGAGTGGTGAGACCAAATATGCATTTTTTTTCATTTAAATCGTCACCAATATCAATGGAGAAGGTATGTAGAGAAGTAGAGCAGTGAGTTTCAGCAGCCATTTGTAAAACATGGTGGAGGCTCTGCGACAGTTTGGGGCTGTATTTTAAACAGTGGTGTTGGGGATCAAAGCTGGTGGAACTACTATTGGATTCTGAACCACCAGGTAACACCACGTTGAAAGCATCTGATTGGTAACACCTTTTTATACATGACAATCATCCCAAACACACTGTCAGTGCTGTAAAAGCACTGATAGGATAAGATACACACAATGAAACAATATCAGTCATGGGTTGGCCTCCCAGAGCCTGCACCTCAACATTTATTGAAAGGGGGGTGGGAGGGTTGTCATCTTAACAGAGCACAGAAAAAGACATAAAACATCCAAAGAAGAGCTTTGGATGGAGAGCTATACCTGAAGACTGCTTAAAGAAGTTACAATAATGCTCGCCTAAGAGAGTTCAGGGTGTTTTGAAGAATAAAGGTGGTCATATCAAGTTTGTCTTGATGTTCAAGTTTTTTTTTTTTAGAATAGTTTAA
>VOQK01004849.1:40496-58635 GCA_015052645.1 Benitochromis conjunctus
TATATCTTAAACAGTTTCTTATGTTGGATCTCAGCAGATGATCTTTAAGGTGCAAACCCCACAGTGTTTAACATGGCTATTGAGATATTTATTTAAAAATGGATAATGGAGTTTAACATAGTTCCAATATGGAGCATGAAACTGATGTGCTGCACACAGCATTTATAGCTGTTGCTAATTTTCAAGCCTTCTCTCTACTATTATTGCTCACATACCCGAACCGGCGGCGGCACATGGCCGCCCCTCCCTGAGCCTGGTTCTGCTGGAGGTTTCTTTCTGTTAAAAGGGAGTTTTTCCTTCCTACTGTTGCCAAAAACTTGCTCACAGGGGGTCACATGATTGTTGGGATTTTCTCTGTTGTCTTCGTATTATTGTATGGTCTTTACCTTACAACATAAAGAGCCTTGCGGCAAGTGTTGTTGTGATTTGGAGCTATATAAATAAAATTGAATTGAATAAAACATCTATAAATCACAGCTTGTGTTTAGGTTGCGTTGCCCTTTATCAATAAGTTTTGACATTTATTCCTATTTAGTGACTTGTTCAATCAAATAAAGAATGCAAATAATGTCTAAGCAGAGATGTCCATAGGTGATGAAAGAGTCTGAGCCACGCTGACATGTGAATGTGAGCGTGTGAACAATGATGATGTGATGATCGTGCTTTTCTGTAGATTTAACAGAATCGATTGCATGGGATGAACAAAAATGTGATGAAATATATATCTACACCTGGGATATATGAATTTAAGTCAGATTTTTACTTGTTCAGCTCTTACATATAATTAAGGGGCCGATAGAGTCAGCAGGGTAATGCTTACAAACACCAACCTTATAAACAAAGATGAAAAACATAATAGTAAAAAAAGAACGCCTCTGCTAGCTTCCCCTACCTCTGACCACTGTATTTAGAGTACTGCTGCTGGAGCTGATATTACATGTTGTGTAGCAGTATTTAAAGCTGGGCCAAATTTGAGCAATAAAACTTAAATATATATAGGCCCATTGATTTTTTTTATTTTTATTATTTAAGCGCTTATGTGTTTTCATTTTCTGTATTTTGCTGTTTATGTAGAGGGAAATTGCTCTTACATAGTGACATCTATTCCACAATATACTCAGTATTAAAGATATATTTTTCTTTTTTTTTTAGCATTTGTTGTCTTAATAGTTTTGCCTTATTGGGGGAAGCTGATAATCAAGAGGATGGAGGAAATGTATGTCAAAGATGGGTCAAAGATGAGCATCATGAGCACCAAAGGTCAAACCAGAGCAGTTGCACTTATGACTTGTTTCTCATTTCACGTCAGGGTATTAAAAATGAAGTGGAGTGCATACTTTTTGCATTTTCAGCTACAGATTGAATTGCGTTGCTTTAAATGCTTCAAAACACTTTAAGAGAAACTTGGTGTGACAAAATGTGCTACGATGAAACACACTGACCTGCAGTGGAGTTGTGTTGTGTTGCTGTCTTTAAATTGTTGAGCTTCATCCTCTTTGAAAGCAACTTCAATGTTATTGTTTTTAATAAGAAAATGAATATAATTAAATAGACGTATCTTTTTTTTCTCTAGTGTGCGTCTGTAGTTCATATAAGAATGAGTTGTTTTACTGTTATACAGGCTACATTATACTGCAGTTAGTTTATAACGGACTCCATACTAAAGCAGTTCAGTTCATAGCCTGGCTCCTTTTTTTTTTCTTTTTTAAACATGTTGAGCATACATTTATATTTGCTTCATGTGAATTGATTCCAGTACGGCAGCACAAAAAGCCTGAATGGAACGGTCCGGCGACAATATGCTTGAAAGATGAGGAACTCACCCCTTTCCAGCCATTTACTGCAACCCTTTTTCTACAAAGTGCTCCAAACTGAGCCATTACACGATTGAGGTGAAAATATTTGCTTTTATCACCCATCTATTTGAACACTGGTCATATCTCCAGCCAGCAAAACGCTCTGTGTGTAGCAATCACAGTCTTGCTTTGCGTGTCATCATTTCCAAATAATTTACCAGCTGCAATTAGCAGAATCTAGTTGTCATCGCAGTGCTTTATGGAGCCTTTAGGAGAGGAGTTAATGTATTGAAGAGACAAAAAATAAGATTGTACAATAAAGATGTACTTGCAGATATAGTCTATATATGTATCAATGATGATTGCACACACCAATTCAAAGTAAAAATGACCTCCGCCTGACAAATTAGAAATAAACCTGTTTGACAGGCCCCGTTTGGTTAGAACAAATGTGAGACATGAAAAATTGTTTGACACACTTTCATAAAAGCAAGTGGCGGCAACCCATCCTTTAGCATGTGGTAATGGCCTCTCGTTGTTAGATTCAATGGAAAAAGCTATTCATACTGTTATGTGATTGAAAAGAAAATTGAATCCTTTTGATGTTATAAATGTGTCTATTACCGCATTTGCACACAAAATTTCTATGGAAATTATAGAGAAAGGAGTGATTCTCTGTAGGAAATGTTTGGGAATGACATATTGAATTCTATTCCTGCCTGAATATCAATATGGCGTTCCAGAACAACTCTAAAACTACATGATTTTTCACTGGGCTGAAAGGCTAAAATTACTATACTATATATGTTTAAAAAAAAAAAGGTTAATGGTTAGATATTTCTTGTGTTCTAATGAACAGCCTCTTCAGTTTATTTCTAAAGTTATGAGAAACTTCCTCTCTCTTTTACATGATGAGGTATATCTGCGGCTACTGTTGGAGTTCAAAAAAGGGTCATAGGTGGTGTGGGTCAATGTGCCATTTAGTGGCTGAAAAATGATTTCACAAAGATGGAGCTGGGGGTGAGCTGTGTTATATTTGACTTTCCTGCACAGATATTGTCTTCTGGGTCAGGAGTCGAGTTGGGAAATAGCATCCTAAATCCCTGTTACTTTGAATTGTCCCATGTAGTCTGCTTCAGCAACAATTACATGAAATAGACTTGCTGCAATTTTAGCTTCAAAATAGCTTTTTAATTATTTCAATTAGACTACAGACAAACTGCTATAGGCCGGCACCTTTAATTAACGTTCAACTGTTTGATTACTTACTTAAGGCAAAGTTTGTTCCCGTTTTTGGTTCGTTTTGGCAGTGAAATACATAAAGTTGACTTCTTCGGTCTTAAAGGTATCAAGCTGTCAGTATCTGCTAAGCATTTGCTGAGTCACATGTCATTATTTCAGGAAATTAGAAGTGTAATAGCTTTAATGGCTAAATTAAATGGCTGATGTGGTCAGGTGTTTTTGTTTTTTTTTACTTACCTGCATGTTCTCTGATAGTGCATTATATATATTGGTACTGAGACATTCAACAAATGGTGCTCAGTTTTGTCTGAAATGATGTAAACCAAATCTTTTTATGCCATTATCCTGAATAAAAAGGGAGGCTGACGTATAATGGAGGATTAAACATTTTAGTGTTTCAAAGTTTTTGAAATGGGGGTTTGAGGGCAAGTCATGTTTCTAGCCTTAATATTTCCACATTAGCAGTCCATTTCCTTCTGTTTATATCAAGTCTTACAGAGTTGATCAGCACTAAAAGTGATTGGTTTGGCAGGTTTAACATGCAGGGAGATTTTCAAGGTGTTATTTTGTGTTATTTAAGTGTTGAAGTATCAATTATATTGCATTATGGCCAGTACCAATAAGCTGCACTATGGGTACACTAAAAGTCATTTAGCTAAATACTTTTATAAACAATGTAAACATAATAGATGTAATGTTGCAGTTCTTTTTTACATCAGCTACTACAAATAATATAAATATAATTTTTAAGGATTTGAGTATTGAGGAGTTAGGTAGGGGAGGGTAAATGACAATGATCCTATCATTTTTACTTTTAAATAGAACTCTGTCATAGTAGTGCAGCATAGTAGACCACATTTTAATTTTGCAGAGTACATAGGTATGTTACACCGGTTTATTCAGTTTAATACATGATTCCCCAAAAAGGCACCAGTCGCTCTGCCAAGTACCAGAATCGGCATGCTGGGCTCCGACCAGTGGCCAACCGGTCAGGCTCCTATATGTCTGATTATGATCTGACCCATTTCATGTGCCACACATGTGCAGGAGTGCAGACTTAGCTACAAGCGAGAACGTCATTAGCGTGGAAGCTTCTCGCTTCTACTCAAAGACAAAAACTTTACCAAAGTAAGCAGTGGGGGTCCGTGACAAAAAACATTACTGTCAGCAAACCTCTTCAGGTGCTTAAATCACCCTCGCCCAGCTGAACACGGACATTTGAAAGAAGCTAACAAATGTAAAGTGGCTAAAGTTGAAGCTATCAAGCGCTCAGAGACAGCCGCAAGCCAGAGGCCTTGGTATGAGCAAAAGATCAAATAATTTTCCAGGAAGGTATGGAGACTTGTAAACAAGAGAAAAAGGGCAAGGTGAAAATGATTTAAATATCTGACTTTAATTACTTTGTAATTAAAATTTTGTTTAATAAGATATAATGTGTCAGGTGGAAGTGGGTATACAGCAGCTAATTTTCTGTTTCTCTTTTTTTTCTCTCTAACTCTCCAGTGGCAGAAAACTTTATTTTCAGCTGTTTCAATGAGTAAATTCTGTAACTGTGGTTTTGGGGAAATTGTAATGTTTAATAAGTTTATTATGAAAATAATAGTTTGCAAATAAGGGAAGTTTTGGGGGGGGGTTTTGGTATAAGCTTTCAGTTCTTAGACCGTAAATCTGCAGGTCATAGAAAAAAAGAGCAGGTTGGAATTGGCCAAGAAAACTTCAATCCATGGATCTCTACAAATATTACTGATTAGTGATAATCAGCATGGCAGATTGGGATGCCTTTATTATACGTGTAAGGAAGTGAAACAGTAAAATCATATTAAACTAGTTTTTAGTTTTTAAAGTTTTTTTTTTTTTAATCTCAGTTGTTATGGAAATATTTGACTCCTATGTGTAATCTGTATTCATCCAGCCAATCAGACTTTTAACTACCATGTAAATTCATATGGCTATTAATTTATTTGAGTGTAAACTTTTGGTATGAATTTCTCATTATGTGGAACATAAGTCTATTCATTTGAATCTTTTTCACTATCAATAACCCTGAGAGCGGCTTCTTTGATAAAGTTCCTGGAGAAACCATTTTGAGTGTTTTAATAGTGTGCCAAGTAATATGTGCTGCATGTGGCAAAACTACTGACAAAACAACCAGGAAAACTAAAAAGGAATCTGTATTCAAGGTATCACACCTCATAATTTAACCCATCGTTGAACACAAGCTGCTTTCTGATCACTACACCACAACATTATTCAATTGCCTTAATGAGTGCATTTAAAAACTATTCAGCTATGCTCATATTTGATGTTTCAGGCCTGTTGTAAAACATTTTGAAGTCTCAGAAAATGGTTGTAATAGCTTCCTTTCAAAATTGTGATAATGATTATGGATGTATTCAAATGAAATTAAATCTCAAAGACTGTGAGGCAAGTCAGTGTGACTAACTCAAGCGCATCAATCATTTTCCTGAGTCTTACAGGAACACTGTCAATTCAGTCTGAGGTACTTTTGATGTCAGACACAAAGGAATAATAATTGCTTTAATTCAAAGGTACACTTTTTACTTACAATTTTAATCACACTTCAGTATACGATCAAAAAGATTTGTTTGCATTATGCTCTCGAGCGAGCCAATCCCCGAGCTTGTGGACAGATTTTTTCCAGAATGTTTTTTTAATAGAAAAGCAGATGGCACTTCTTTTTTCAGCGCTCATTACATTAAAAAGATGCATAAAGTTTCCGCCCGGCAGGACATAAAACCAAAGCATCATGATTAGAACTGAGTATGCTATGTTGGGTGTAGGAAATATAGGCTCTAATGGATAATTTTGGATAAGAAAAAATATGTAGCAATTTTGGTAATTTGCTAAAGAATTGGATCAAAAGTGCTACGATACCAAAAGGAAACACTTCAAGGCTGGACAGAAGTAGGCAGTGCATAAAACATAAAAACGGTCATACTTTTTGAGATTACCATAGGAATGGCGAGGAAGTCAGGCAGAGTGGGAGATTGTTCGTTGTTAACGTGATGGATGTGACCTGAGGACAAGGGGATATTAATTTGCATGTGATTAGCAAGACTGTGATTGAGTGGATACAGAAGTGGCATGCTGTGGTGTGTTGTTGCCGTGTCATGAGGTTGTCATCCGGTGCGCGGGCACATGTGTGTGTGTGTGTGTGTGTGTGAGCGAGAGAATGTGTACTGTATCTGTGCACATATGCGTGTGTATTTGAGTGTAAAACAAGCTCAGTGGCTGCAGGTGTGAAAGTAGCCCAGGCTGTGAACTCCACACACTCCCGCATCCTCTCTCTCACTTCCTCTCCAACTCATTTATTTTTCTTTTGCTCTGATTTGGTTTTACACTGCTGCACTCTACTCATTTGCATCTGCTCCTGACACCCTTGTACCAGTCACAAGCAGCCCCTCTAACACACATAGGCTTTTTATCTTCTCCACATGCACACACACTCACAAGAAAGAAGAAAAAAAAATACTATCATCACTTGCAACTTGTCCCATCTTCAGAGTGTTATTAGGGTGAAAGTCAAAGTATAATATGTGGAAATTGTAATCGCTATAGCTGACTCAAGAGATAAGGTGTGCTTCACTATTCTTGTAAGAAACAGTGTGTTTTGTTAATCACAGCACATTAGATAAGCAAGAAGACAGACTGGCCTTCAGCTTTGGTAATGTGAATGCAGCAGTCTCTTTAAAATCTTGTTCAGGGCACAAAAGCATTTGTCCAGAGTAACTTAAGATGACACACAGGCAAACAAGAATTAGATTAAAGTCTAATATCTAACAAAGCCCGCAATCATCTCTACTTAGACACAAAGATTTCATCAAAATAAAATTCATTGTAGTGGAATTTTGATGAGGCATTTGATGGAACAGATTCAGATGCATATCCTCTTGTAAACAATGCTAATGAAAATTATAAATGTTATTTCTAGTAATGTAATCATACAAACCCCCAAACAAAACTATAGGCTGTCTTAAGTTCTTCAGAAACATTTTATACAGTTTAAGAAAACAGATAAAGTGAGCAGAACAATAAGCTTTTACAAGTCACAGGTCAGGCTAATTATGTCTTCTCGTGAAAGATAAGCCTGACCCTGTACAACTCATACAATCATGCATTGATTTTCTAAAGAGAGCGCGTTTAATAAATTTAGCTACAGTAGCAGGACCAGGTGGTCAATCATTGTCCCATTCTCAAAGCCCTTGATGAGCACTGAGAAAGATCACAGAAATAATACACCATTGTTCTGTCTAATTACAGCATGTCACAGACAAGAGCGGATTTGCATTTTAAACAAGCACTTGTTCTGATTGAGGAACAATTGTTATATATTTCATTAAACGTGTGAGCCATGCAGAGGGCAGCACCATCCCTCCAAACAGCTTAGAAGGGGACAGAAACTCAAAGCATCCAGTTTTACCGGAACATCATTCTATCAGCAATTCAAGATAATCTTTAAAATATGTTTGTTTGTTTTCATTTCTTTTACACTTATGCATACTTTAGTGATATTTTTTTTCCTCCCACCAACGATTAATTTAATCTCTCAGCCTTCTTCAAGGTCTTTTTATATCACCCCCACTCCCAGTTCAAGCAGAAATGAGAGAGGGTCTGAGGAGAAAGGGAGAGGAAGAAGAACTAAAACACGATGCTAGAATCAAATACCCTTTAACAGTTTTTGACTGCTTTTGCACTATTTTCTTAGAGTGGATTTGAAGCAGGGCTGGGCTGCTTCCTGAATATCTTACAGCCTTCTCAGTGTCTTTATCTACAATTCCACTTATTTACAGATCACTGGAGGAACATCTGCTCCAACACTTGCCCCAAATCTAAGAAGTGATGTTTTGCAATATACCATTTAATTTTTAATGCCGAAATTCAGTTCTCCTTCAAAACAGAAGAACTTTCATGGATAAGCTGCTTTTGATGACAACCAAACAACATCCAATAGCCTGGAAATATACTGGAATTCAAGGGATAAACAAAACTGCGGCAAACAAACAACTAATGGTAAACACTGCAAAAGTTGACAATATCACAGAAACATTAAAGCAGTGGCACTATTTAATCTTAGTCATAAACAAGTCTGAATGTAGCTAATGAAATAAGAGGCACAATATGTCAAAGAATGCACAACAAATATAAATATACACAATTTTTTAAAAAGGTTTCATTTTAGTTTTATAGAAATCACCAAACAGGAAAGGTCATGGATACTTTGGTATTATCAGAATTTAACTAAAATAAATGAACAGGTGAACCAAACATATGGGAATTTCAAGACATACACATATAAACTCAAAACACCTGCTTCACAAAGGAGTTTATGCAATTACTCTGAAGGAGATGGCTGTCATTGTTGCTGATCCATTTTGTTACCCTGACGAGCACAGAAAAGTTGTGATGCACCTGCGTGTGTTCATCTGTACAGCAATAGGCTGGCCTCATGCCAACACTTGGCACTTCAGCTACTGCCAGATACTACACATATTTGATTTGCAATGCAGCATAATAGGCCATCAGCTTAATAATTACTGAGTAGTTATCATCCTGAACCTTTCTGTACAGAATTGCCGCAATGAAAAAGAGGGGCTGGTTACACTAGCATTTACATGGAGCTCAACAACAATGCAGATTTTCAGCTGCTCACTGAAAACATACCAAAGTTTCTTTATTTTTAACTTTTATTATATTTGTGAACACAAATGACAAAAAGATATAATTTTTACAGTTTGACATTTACATGTTACGATGCGTGGTAACACCTTCACCCTGACTTCTGGTCAAGACGTGCATAAATAGAGAGACTCTTACAGTAGACATGGTGGACATAAAGGCCGCTTTATGAAATATAAATGTCTCATAGAGTGATTTGCAAAGGAAACTGTCCTCTTCAGACTTTTTATCATACAATGTAATCCTGGGAATTAATAATGGCAAGTAAATATGTAAAAATTAAAATTAAAAGTAAATTTTAACAGTAAATTTTAAGTATGTAAAAAAGTAAATATGTAACGGTTAGGACAAGAATGCTAAACTTGTGTTGAGTAGATCGTAGATGTCAGATTTGTACAAAATAAACATTTACTGTTGGAGAGAAAATCTACTGAAGTCCTTTCAAAATTGAAATAAAGTAAACTTAATTAAAGATAAAACAAAACAAAAAATGAACGTTCATGTTTTAGATGTGTGAAAATGTAATGCAACATTAGCTTTACAATTTAATGTAAATCTGCATGTTGTCAATATTATGGTCAGTTGAAAGAAAACATTTCTAATAATGTAATCGAGGATTAAATAGAAGTTGAGGTATTTTTGCTTTTGGCATCATGAATGCTCACTACTATTGTTGTTATCAGAGACATCCATTAGTCATTTTAACCACTGTGCATGTTTATTTAATTTAAACTAAACATTGCAGGTGAGTACATAGACCCAAAAAAGTCCACTGTAAAATAATGTACCTTTTTAACGGTTTACCAGTCAGCTCTAATGTTTTTGCATGGTGTGAGTCAGACGTTACACCCTGATCAAACTGAGACGCTGAATAACGCTCCTAGAATGAAGTTTGCCAAACATTTAGAGGGCTGTTTGTGTTGGATGCATGACATGGAACTGATTCTACAACAACTAACTGTCTGTGCAGTTTCCTTTACTTCAAGAAAAACATTTATCTTCTCACCAGAACACTGTCAAAACTGCAATATGTCTCTAGCAGTATGCTCATATCATAGCACAAAACCTAAAAATCTGCTTATTTTGCCTACATGCTAACAATAAACTTGGAATTTCCCTTGCCTTTATTGGCATTTAAATCCCCCCCCCCAAACTTTTCTGCTGGCACTCACTGCCAGATATTTCTGCAACTGCTGTTCTCAGAAAGAGTGAAGACTGTCCATTAGTCAGTTTCCAGTTTCGAATAGATGGCGCATGTCAGTAACAATTAAATCACTCTGTGCAAAAAAAACTCTTCAAAGATCGCTCCAGCTACATCGGCCTCGTAGGATCTAAGGACAGAAGAACAGGGCAGCCCCTGCCTGGCCTTCTTCTCTGTTTTAGTTGGCACGGTTCATACACTATATCCATCATAGTTATGCTGCTTTCTGACTGTAGTTGTGTAGAAGGGAAATTTCTCAAAATAAAGTCTAAAGTAAATAGAAGTATTTAATCTGATGAATCGTTTAACAAACTATAGCTGAGTTAGATTTGTGGTTTTGGTATTTTTAGTTGTTTTGTTTGAGCTGATTTGATAATAAATCACATTTTAAAGAGCTTTTTCTTTTTCTTTTATCCTATTACACACAGATAAAAGCACTGCATGCTGATGCTACCAATGATTGTTGAGCAGCTGTTATGAATTTTTTCTCTTTAGCAAACCTCTAGCAAAAGATGTTAAATAAGCTATGGGGCATAATTATAATACCCATATGCTTTCTCTGTTATGCTAGTTTGTCTCATTTGTCTACACATGCTTCTACATGCCACAGGCAAGAAGCACAAAGTTGGTGGAACAGGTATGGCATTGTCTGCACATAGCTAGAGATGTTTTAAACAGACTGTGTTTAAAAAGTGAAAAAGGTGAAACCAGTGTGGGTGTCCCTAAACCTGCATTCTTCTATATGGCCAGCAAAAGGTGACGCGTGTGCTTGCAAAAAGAAGTGATGTAGCTTACCTTACTTACCTTACCTCATTTAATGACCTTGGTAGATATTTTTCTAATGAGTTTGTGCTTTTAATTCCTAGTTTCAATTCATAGGTAACATAGTATGATTTTTATTTTCTAAATAATGATTGAATTTAAAATGTATAATTTGGGGCATAGCACCGTTCTGATTGATTGATGCATGAACATGCGGTATTGGTTTGTCAGCTCTCTTTGAGATGTCTGGTTTCCACCCAAAATGCTGAGCTTGAAGTTTTAAACGAACCAACAGATGAGATATATTCCTATAACTTACAAGATTTAAAGACAAAACTGTTATTGTGATGCTTTTTGACCACATTGTTGTGCTGTCAAAGTGCCTAGTGCTGTAGATCTCTCCAGGTTGCATTCACTGCCGCCCTTTGACAGTTTGACAGAAAACAAAAGTATAACTTTTGTGCAACTGGAAACAGTCAGCTCTTATGTAGCACAAACCTGAGAAACACCCACTCAGAGAAATCACAGTAATTGCTCTACCTTGTTACACAGAACACCATACACATGTGCTTGCATATAAACATACAGTTCTTTCTGAAGGGCTGGCTACCTCTCAGTGGCTCCTGGTTCTCAATGAATACACATCAGCAGTCTTTCCCTGCTGTGAGTGATGTCATTGTAAACTACCTCATGTTTGTTTGACAGCTCCTAATCACACCTCTTGTGTTTTGGGGACTAGCCATTCAGCATTGCAGAACACTGCTACTTCTATGTGCCAATCACTGTCAGTGGGTGATAGATTCTGTGAAGTGTGGTTGTCTGCCAGGATAGGGTTGGACACGTATTCACATGTGGCCCATCAACTGTTTTTAGATTGATGCCATACAAACCTGACTGGCCTTTCAGTCTTATTTTTCCTTGGTTACTTCAGCTCTTTCAGCCAAGAATAGGCTGCTGGCCTTGTATTGACAATGCAACAACACGATTCAAACAAAAACCCAAGTCTTTCTACTTTCTTTTTTTTTTTTTTCTTTTTTCCCAAAGTGTGATCAATATATTGTGCAGCAGAAGTTGCTCCCACAAAAGCAAGAATATGTAAACTTTTGTTTTACACTATCTGTCTTTGGAAAAACTTCAAATAGAGGATACATCAAACAGAGAACCAGAACACTTTGATCTCACTCTGAATGCAATGAAGTTACATTGCATTAAAATTTAAGAACTGGACTTGAAAATAGAATACCATGGAGAAACCTGTATAGTAAAAAGACCTGTGTATTGAAAAGAATAAAGAATAGTGTATAATACCTTTTGGAAAACGCGAGCTTCAAGAAAACCTGTGTACCTGTTGATGATAAAAGCCAGATTCACTGTGAGGTCCTGATAGATTTTGTTAAAAGTCTGCTTTCAGCATATCATTTGATTTGTAGACAAATCTTGTAATTGTGTGCTGCAGAGTATTGATTAGTCTTGTGTTCTTCCAGCGCAGTGGACGACAAAAAGAGGTTTCTATTCATGGGTCCCTTGAAGCTGCAGAAGCAACAGTCTTCTCAGCTCCAACTTTTGGCAACAGGCATTGCTATATGATAAATGACCTTGCAAGACAAGCCAGTTTAATTTACTACATATTAAACAGCAGGACTCTTAACAAAGAGCCAGTGTCCGTGTGGTTAACACATCTCATCTTTATGCAAGCATATATTATGGCGTTACATGGGTGACATGCCCTGGCTGTAAACACAAGCAAACACAGCTCCTTGTTCTGTCAAAGTGATATAGCATATAATGCAGGGATCATAAGAAAACACAGGAATAAGCAGGGAATTCAAAATGCTATTGATAACACGAGACTAGACAGCTGCTTTATTTAGCCCCGAGTGTAAATCAATAAGCGGTGCAGAAAAACAGGCGTGATAAACAACATGCCAAAATGCAGTCGCAAAAACTAAACGTAATTTCATATGCAAATATAAAGGCGTAACAGAAATCAGTTCACTGTCATTGTAAACTGGCGTTTAACTGTATTCTGTGCAAATGTACATATTAGCAGTGTCGTTCGCTTTTGTGGTATTCTAACTTGCTTTTTACCATTCAGATTCGTTAGTGCCGTTGCTTTTACAATAGATTTCCGTGATGTGTTAATTAATTCTTTCTTGAGCAGGTACGGGATTAGGTAAATTAAAACCAGGCCTCCACCTCCCCGTGTACAGCTGCCGAGGTGAAAGACAGAACAAGCAGACTGATAATATGAAGTTTACAGCTACAGCTGTTAACATATTTGAAAATGATTAAGTTTGGAGGTGGGTCTATATTTGGGGTGGGGATCTTTTCCATTAGGGGATGATTAAATAATGATAAGCTTGTGAATATTTACTGTGATATTACAGTGAATGTAGTGTGTGACCCACTTTAGACTTTCACATCTAAAAAGGATAAACCCTTTGATAATTCTTTGACTGCAGACACTATTTGACAGTCAGTTTTGGGTAATAAAATATGCTTCTACCCTGTCCCCCCCACCCTCGTATCTTAGTTCTGTTGAAGATGCGCTTGTGTTAGACCAAGAGATGTGCATGAGATGTGCAGTCTGAGGTAAATGTGACTGACTGATGTGTCATATAATCTCTTGGACATATCTAGAGGACGTTATTTCAGGAGAGGATATGGGAACTGCCTCATGAAACATTTATCTGGGAAGAGTATCGCAGCGATGGCAGCGAGATGGAGTGACAGAATGGAATGAGGTAGAGAAGGGAGAATAAAAGGGAAAGTGTTTGTATGTGCGTCCCACCATATTTCTGTCTTCCTATCACACTGGTACTTTTTTTGTGTGTGTGCGTGCGCATTACCACACCTCTGATTTACATTTAAAATGAACATTCCTGCAACCAGTGGACAAGTATATACATCCGCGGATGATACGAATATATATATATATACACATCACACGTGCGCGCACACACAGTTTTAAAAACATGCTTGCAGAGCTTAGGGAGGCTTTGATAACTCTAACAAAAACCCTGAGGCTGAGCTCTTACACTAAGCTTATAATCCAGCCAAGTGGTCAAACTTAGCAACATAACTGAGCTGCACTGGACATACTTTTGTTTCACAGTCACTTATTTGTCTGTTATCCTGTAAGAGGATAAGTATGCTAAATCAATGAAGAGTTTCTGAAATGCAACAAAAGCTGTCAATTTAAATTCTACACTTTATTCTGTCTGAATTGAAATTAAATGCTGAAAAAGCCATTGTGGATTCTGATCGTGGTTTTAAAACCTAGAATTTGTGCTCACGCGATGAGCGTTTTACATTGCAAGACATCTTAGCTGGCAGAGTATCCGTGTCAGTCATTTAAAGTGATAGATTCTTTCGGTTTTAGACTATTGATCAGTCAAAATAAACCGTTTGAAAATGTCACACCGGATGCTCAAAACATGTGAAGACCGTCTATATATTATCAGATATTTACATCATTTATTTTGGTCAGTAAAAGTCAAATCTTTATCGCTTTCCAAAATCAGTCACTTGAGTCTTTATTTAAACTTGACTTCTGTTGGTGCATGTCAAGTGAAGACCAGGATCTTGAAATAAATGACTGTGGGCCATGGGAAAGATTGCTCATCATAGTCTTGGTTGTGCTTGGCTGGCCCACTGTGGCGCTTCAGTGCTGGATCTTCTGATGCTGACACACACCAGAGCCTAGTGGGAGCCTGGCGGAGTGGCCTCTCTCAGAAGCAGGGAGGTTGTTCCCACCCAGACAAGGTCATACTGGCCTCTTGTCATTATATTCTGAAAAGACAGGGAAAAAGCATTCCTATCCAGCTGCTGTTAGTGCCAGGCGGAGACCAATTACCTCCAGGCCAAGGGCAAACAGTAAGCGAACATGAATGAAGCCAGACAGGTCAAAGTGGTCATACATAGCAAAGGTCAGTGTTTCAGACAAGTTGAAGCTGTAAATAGCTCCCCAGATAAATACATGAGCAAGAAGGGTTAAATTAAAGTACACATTTCCTGAGTGCAATAAATTGTGTCCATTAGGGATCATATGTGCTGCAGAATAGCATTATTATCATTTTCTGAATTGTCTTCCTGTAATCTCTTTATCTAAATTATTCCCAGTAGAAATTGATCATACACTAATGCTGCAGATCAATAAAGGCTTTTATTCTTTAGATAATGTTTATGTTCTCCTTGAGTCAGAAAATCCTTACCCAGCCAACCATACCACCGCTGACCATCGCTAACACATTTCTATCAGGCCTTCCCTGGAGTATACAGTGAGACGCAGGAAGTTCTGCTTCGGCGCTGTGCATGTACTTCATGCAGCAGGCGTAGCTCTGTGAAAAGTTTCCTGTGTCTGGTAAAAAGTGAACTTGTAGGTTTTTTTTGACAACTTAAAAAATTAAGTAAAAACACGTACTATTTCACATGCAGGACGTAGGGTCAGTGAGGCAGCAAATACTGTTTTTTTAAAGGGGGGAGGGGGGGGGGGTATTTTCATATACACAAAGATCTTTGCTCTTGGCTGTGGAGCACTGTGAGGAAACCATAGTGCTTATCACTTCTTCTCTTAGCTGTTCTGAAGCGATAAAAAAAACAACTCCCCTAACCCGTTAACATCCACAGGAAAAAATCCAGTTAACCACCTGCTGTTTCACAACTCTAATCTTGTCAACAGCAACATGTTGACACTAACAGGTTGTTGGGTTTTCAGGATATTCCCCAGGTCTTTTTTACTGTTTAGTCACAGTAGAAAAAAATAGGTGTAATTATGATCAGCAATCTGTTTGTGAGATGGATCAGACATCTTGTCCAACTGCTTAGAAGATGAAAGACCATGTGCCAGGTACATAAAACTCTGTGCGGGTTCAACGCTGAGTCTTTTCTAAAACGAGTTTGACATTTTTTCACTCCCACATTTGTGCATAAATGGACTTGGGGACACTGCTAACTACTTGCAGGCACGCTCTAACGCATCAGCAGAAATATCGCTAACATTGTACTCCTCAAACATCAGAAAGGTCCGTAACGTGATTTATTTTTTAAGTCTGTCTCAGTTAAGTGTCTCTACTGTTGGGGATATTGATTTCATAAAGTTATCTTCACATTAAATCAAAATGATACACATTTTTTAGTTTGTATTTATGCTCTGCTGAAAAGCATACATGATGAGAAAATTTTAATAGCAATTAAAAAGAGTAATCAGTTACAGATTTCCTTTTTTCAGGTTTGCACAATATCACCTTCTCATTTTCACTAAACCGTGTTAATGCATTTTCTGAAGTAGATTTCTGTGGGAAATGTTTATTTATTTTTTCCCATCGGACCACCCTTGTTGAATGCCAAAGGATAAATCACCCAAGTATGACCGTCTGCTGCTGTCAGTTTGCACAGAGGGAAGAAATTGTCAAATGAATGCAGAGGATTGTGCTTGAACAGCTAGCAACAGGGACCAAATACTATGATTCTGTCATCATTTATGCATTTGGTAAATTTTTATCTCTTCCGTGGTGTTAGATGTGTAACTAGAAATTTTCACACACCTCCTCCCACTCTGCACTTCCATGCCACATAGGGGTGATCAGCTGGAGGAAATCAAGCCCCTCTCTAAATTTCCTCTCAACTGATTAAGATAAACTGCTTTTCAGCCATGGTTACCCCCCAACCAATCAATTAAAGTAATCAATTAAAGGCCTGCCGGCTGAGCCTTTGGTAATTGAGGGTTGAATAAACACAGGCGGCTGATACTGATGATAAAGCCGTAACAAAACCATGAGCATGAAAAGGGCTTGAAAAATGTAATTTCTGGGATTTGAGTAGGTCTCAATTGTAAGATATCTAAGGAAAGCTAGGTTTAGTTATTTATTTCATTTCATACGCAGCACAGACCTGGCTGTTTATCCCGTGCTGCCAGAGATTTTTGCCCTAAGACTTTAAATATTAAATAAAATCTTCAGCCAGGTCTTTCCAATTGGCTATGGGTACTATTTGAAAAAAGTGCCAGTAGAATTCAAACATGGCACTCTGTTCCAGCATGTCCTCCAGTGAAAACAAATCCTCAGAGGCGGGTGAAAGAGACTCTTTGGCCAGGCTGGCCTTTTCACTCCTGGCTTCAGGTCCAAGAGGTGAGGGGGCTGTGTGTACTATAGGATTCTTAAATATACCCTCACAAGGCTCCCTAATTGAGTCACATCCACTTAAATATGCATTTTTATCTTTCTCCTGCTAAAGTTTTAAAATGCCTTTTGATTCACAGACGACATAAACTTGGCACAGAATAATTGAAGTATATAACATAAAAAATATATCATTTGTTTTTAAATAAAGAAAATAATTTGGAGAGTCTTTGAAATAATTACATTTCTTCTTGCGTAGCAATTCATTTGTTATTTTCCCCTTTATTTAAAATCTGTTTATGTTGCACTTTGCTCCTTCAAATCCATGACTTGTGAGGTTCTGCTGCTTTGCTGCCTGAGAGTAGTTTCAACAGAGAAGGCAGATATTGGGGGAGTGGGATGGACCCTTATTTAACATTTTTGTGACCTTGCTTGTTTACGAGGTCAACATTTATATCTGTTAGCTGCAGAGTGCAGACCTCTGATAATTCACATCTTGACATGTGTCCTGGATTCTGGAAGAGAATTGGTACAGACACTCCTGCTTGGATATTACTATGATTGGTGTTTTCAAAATCCATCCATGGTTCCAGTTAAAGAATAGAAAAAAATCCAGAAGATAAACGTGCACAAGCAAGCAGGAAAAAAACAAACGAACAACAAAAAGCTAATATTAGATATACGTCTGTAACCTCCTTAAAAAACACACTCCAAGGTGTAAAAACCATGGGGGCAAAATTTTGTTCCCTTTCTAAGGTGTTAAGAACAGTAAGACTGTGGTGTATGTATAGACTTACTCAGAGCAGGGCGGAAAGTGCTGTGCCTGCTCCAGCTCATTATCTAACAGCCGCATAACATAATTTAACATTTCCTTTGTGTTCAGGGACACCACTGCAATTAGCTAACAAGTGGGTCATCCATTAACCAGGCCCATGGCCCTGGGAGAGATATAAGCCTCCAGGGCAACACTCAACAATTCTCTGTAATAGAATGGCTAAGAGAGAGAGTCCATTAGTAAACATTTAGGAAATCAGTGAGAAGGCAGGTCTCCGCGGGTAATTATATTACTGATTATTTACAACAAATACGCTCTACACTTTATTGTATTTTGTTCCTTTATCTCTCTCGCCGTGTTGTTTTTCGACTTTGTTCTTCTGCCATTTGCAGGTTCACGTTAATGAGCTGGGAGGTTATAAATAAAAGTTTGTTGCCTCTTAGATTGAGACTGCTGGTGCCCTTGAGCCTTGAGCCTACAGATGATTTTTAACTAAAACACCAGATTCTTGCCACTGCTTTTTTTTTTTTTTTTTTTTTTTTTTTTT
>VOQK01004855.1:1146-14654 GCA_015052645.1 Benitochromis conjunctus
GTAATCGGCCGAATCTGTCACTGACGTTGTGTTTCAGTGTGAGGCCAAACGGCTTCGCCTGGACTTTAAAAGCTGTGTTTGATTTGAGCTAGAAGACGCACCAGTGGCACTTTCCCATCAGGCATTGCAGCACGCTGGATCTGCTCTTTGGTTCCTCGATAGATGATGTCTCTGACTCGTCCCTGACGGAAAACAACATTTTAATATTAAAAAGAGAAAAGAGGAGAGCACATGGAAAAAAGGTGTGGATAAACAAAGTAAACACCTGTGAGTCGGACAGGTAGACCCCATGATTGGCTGCATAGGTGATGTCCCCAGGTAACGCCAAAACCCGAACACCTGAGAATCCGTCCCAGGACAAACCTGACCAAGACCAAGACCAATGCGTAAAGGGGGGGGGTTAGATGTTCACGACGTTTCCAGGATCCTCTCACTGTACGCAGTTTAAAGTAGTCTAACAGCATGGAATAGTACTTTGTGTGCACTGGGAGTACTGCATCAACACGAGCGTGTGTGGCACACTTACCAAAGTCAGGAGGGACGGCGAGGATCATGTCGGTGCTGCAGACCCAAACACCGGGAGGAGAACCGGGACAGATCTGAACGGACCGAAAACACGACAGTGTTCAGGGATTTACAGCAAACTGAAGTGGCCCCGACACACAACCCTGCAGAATCCCAGGTTTAAAGGGTCTTCCTGGGCACGGTGTGTAAACTCACCTGGCTGCTGAGGCAGTCCAGCAGCAGATCCAGACAGCAGACCGGAGCCCGGACCTTCTGGTTGGCCTTCTCTTCGGGCAGCCAGCAGAACGCTCGGCTGCAGGAGCTCCAGGGAAAGTCCCGACCCTGAGGACCGATCACAAAAATCAGTCGCTGACAAAAACATCAGAGAGGGCGCTGCTGCTGGACTCACCGTGTGGAGGATGAGGATGTAAGCGTCATCCAGGACGTCGGCAGTCACTACCTGAGAGAAAAACATGTGATTGCAAAAAGGACATGACAGTTTTGTCTCCTGTTGCAGTGGGAGGAGCTAAAACAGCTTGTTTCAGACTGAGGCGCAGGTAAGACAAATGAGGATTATTCTAAACTGAGAATCAATCAAAGAGAATCGATCAACATCGTTCTTCAGATGCGCTTTCTAGTTCAAAACAGCGGGCACGGTCACTGAAGAGCAGGTGATGGAGAGCGGCCGAGCACTCACCGTGTGCCCGGCTCTGCTGCTCAGGTGCTCCGCGGCCACCAGCAGAGCGTTCAGCGTCGCCCCGCCGCTGCCCAGCGGCTCCTGGCGGTCCCTGACGGTCAAAACCAACGCACCTGCAGAGAGGACGCCCCGCTGCTGCCTCAGCTCCAGCTCTGATGAACACACAAAGGTAGAAGCGAGATCATAATAAAGCCAAACACGCTGCAAGCAGGAACATTTCCAAAAGAAACCTTTTTGGAAGGAGTCTATAAAATGAAATTCACTGAGTGTTGCGTGTTTTTAGGGCAAACAGGTGCACCTCAGTGGCTCTACTGCAGCTCAGCGCAGATTTATCCGACACACAGCCAGGGCGCCACAGTGGGACACTGCCGTGGGAAGGTTTAGATCAGCTGATCGAGATCAATACACTGATAAATCAGCGGCGACGAAACTTTAACAGGGTCACTGCGTGTTCCTAATAAACTGGCCTCTAAGTGTATCAGAAACTCACGTGTCCATCAGCGCCCCCTCAGGCCGCTCGGTGTAACTGCAGCGGAGAAAGCTCAAAGAGCATGTACTGCGCGCATGCGCCTCACCTCTCTGGAACGCGTACACGCTGTCTTTATGCTGGCACGTCAGCACCACCACGGTCCACCGGAACCCGCCGCTCTCCGACATCCTCACGTTCACCGCTAACCCGGACTACCGCAGCAGCTACGGCACGGATCACTGCTGCCGCCGGAGGGGCGGGGCTAGCCAGGCGTGTTCAGGTTAAACAGGTGTCCGTGAAGGATCACCTGAGGCTGAGACGTCTGAAGCGGCTTTTATGGTCCTCCTCTCCGAAAGTATCCGGTCCAACGCGTGTGAGGAGTCGGTCTCACTTAAACACCCGTTTCCTCTCTGCTACCGCCATCTGCGCTGTTTGACCGCCCGGGCTTCCGTAGGCTACAACCTGTAGCGCTCGCTTTTGATACTTGAACCCCCCGGTGCGGCGGTTAGTTTTAGTGATGCAGGCAATAGAAATAAAAAAACAACAACAACCCCACGAGTGTATGTAAAATATTTCAGTGAGGAAAAAAAAGTAAAACCAGGACTAAATAAAACACTTTAACAGAGGTCACGCCCGCCCGGGACGCCCCGGAGAAAAAAGGAGCACCCGTTTGAATCCAAAACCTCTGAACAATTACAAGATATCAAAAGTTATACAAACGCTTAAAAATGAACATTTTTTTATTACTGTATTTATTTAAAACATGCAAAGAAGACAAACATTAAAAATGGTGTAAAAAGTTTTCTCACTCATTTCTCGTCTGTTTATCTTACAGTTTATTAAGTTTGATTATCTCAGACTGCTCACTCACTTATTCCCAACTGAAACATCACATTTATGAGTTATGGGCCTTTTATCTCCCGGCGGGGGCGGGGGCACACCTCCGTCTCCACTGAGCCAGCAGAGGTGGAGGGAGGCGGCTGCTGCAGATTCTCGGGATAAAGACGGCGGCGGTGGAGGTTCGGATGCCCCGAGCCCAGCCGCCCAGGGACGGAACATCCAGACCTGCGGCGGCAGGTTCGGGGACCCTCAGCCTCCACCCACCTGTAAACCTGCTCCTCCCAGACTCCACACTTTAGAAACACCCCACCAGGAAGCGCTGCGACTGTTGTCATGGCAGCAGGACACGTGAAGAACAAGTCAAATCATCAGTGTCGATGTTTTCGCTCAGTTCGGTCTAAATGTCGAACTTCTCCTCGCAGATGCAGTGTCCGTTCTCCTCGTAGTCCTCCCGCATCACCACCATCTCATCGTAGTCGGGGTCATGAGCCAGCAGCTTCCCGCCCTCCCAGGCGTAACAGACGGGGCTGCGAGACACAAACACAGCGTTAAAGTCGCCGTCATTGGCAGGCACCCCCGAGCGGGCGGCGTCTCCATCCTAATGCTAACAAACCACGTTTACTCATCTCTGACATCACCACGTGAAGGTTTGGAGGCTCTGAGGATGACGAGCTCTTACTTTGTAGGAAGCACGACCGACACGGGCAGGTGGGCGGGGACCAGCGCCCGTAGCTCCGCCTCCAGCCGCTCTCTGAAGCCAGGAAACAGCGTGTTCCCCCCGGTCAGCACGACGTTCCGGTAGAAGTGCGGCTGCATCTCTGAGGACAGATTCACACGTTTAACACAGACGGCCGTTAATCTAAACGCTGAGCCGCCGTTCCTCTCAGCGCCGCCTGCAGGTCATCTTTAAAAGTGTCAGAGGACTTTTTTATTTAACTGTAATATTTGGTTTTCATTGCTTTACAGCTTTAAAACGGTTATTTTATTTATTCTCATTATTATTTTTGTTAGTTTAGTGTATGTGACAGGAAATGTGTGAAGAGAGCAGGAGCAACATGCTGGCTGGGAATCGGACCGCGGACATTTAGAGGAAAGCAGTCGCCTCATCTCTGCTGCTGTAAACCCAGAAATCAGTGACAGGCTCTGCTGTGTTTTCTGCTCTAAGCTCACACAATCCACTTCATTCATAAATCTGTGTTTCGGTGACCCCGGCACGTCGCTGACCTTCAGGCAGCGACTCCACCGCGTGGACGATGGCCTCAGGGATTCCCATCTCCTGGATCCCGATGTCGGACGGGTGGAAGAGCATCTCGGGGACAGCGAAGCGCTCGTTGGCCAGCCTCAGGATCTGCTCTCCTGTTTTGTACTTCCCACTGAAGACCATCTCCTCACGGGGCTGGAGAGCAGAAACACCAGAGAGAGCCATGAGTGGCGGAGGAACGCTGTCCCACTGTGGCACTGAACCACTGCACATGGCTGAAATGACACTAAAGCCACAGCGAGGAACAGGGAGGCGGCCTCTCACCTTGCAGAAGCCTTTCTTAATGGAGCTGAAATCTGGAAGAACGTAATCCCTCATCACCGTGTTCTCCTCGCCCTTGGCCCTGACAGAAACCACAGCAGGTTTCCTGACGTTAACCAACAGCTGCCGTGCATCTACTCTCTGACACAGTGACTCATAATCCAGCTGTTAACATAGGACCGGTTAAAATGTGTGATCATATGACCAAACCCACATCAGGATACGAAGGTAAGGCTAAAGCTCGCTGCTTACTGTGCGATCTCCATGTCCTTGTAGAACTGCTGTGAGACGTAGCAGACGTCCTCCTTCACCTGGTTGATCACGTGAGTTTCATCCATCACGTGCAGCTGGCTGCGAAAACAAACGGGAATCGTTTTAGTTTTTATTACGAGTGTGACGAGCGTCCCGTGTTACGACTGCAGCTGGACCGTCACCAGCCGCCTTCAGCCTGAGCGAGCTGAAGAGTCACCTGGACACCAAACACCTGTTCAGAGGAAGAACCAGAGGCAGCGATGGACTACATGAACAGTACACAAGCACAGGTTATTCACATGTGCCACCACTGAGGTCTGGGAGAAGACCCAAACTGTGCCCCTCAGAGGAGAGGAAACTGGTTAGGATGTTCAGGATCCACCCAGGATCAAGCCTGCCGTGGACTGGAATCTGCTGGAACACCAGCGTCACTGTCCACAGTGAAGCCAGTTTCACATCTCCGTGGACTGAGTGGGCGCCGACCAAGAAAGAAGCGCCAAGATCAACAAGCTCCACTGAAACTTGCAGCTGCTCACGTGGACGAGTCAAACGCCCTCTGGAGGAAAGTTTGATGGTCAGACGAGACAAAGATGGAGCTGCTTGGAGGAGTAAAGGTGAGGCTCTCAAACCTAACAACACTGTACCAGCTGTGAAGCATCACGCTCTGGGCTGCTTCACTGCCAGTGGTGCTGGTACATTAGACACAGTGGATGGAATAATGACGGAGGACTGACACCAACATCTTCAACTTAAAACAGCAGCTAGACGGGGGAAACGTCGGGTGTTCGTATGGTGTGTGTGTGTGTGTGTGTGTTTAAGTCTGACTTACCGATAAGAGATGATCTCCTTCAGGTGATTGGTCAGCAGCTTCCCTCCCACGTTGATCCTAAAAGAAAAAACAGGCATCAGATTTTTGCCGTTGGCATTATCGCTGCTGCCGCGGGGTCACTAACCTGCGGATGCCCTCCTTCATTTTCCTCCTGCGGCAGTAGGGGGCGACGTGGGTGAAGGAGAACCCGGTGTCCACCACCATGCAGCAGAGCTCGGAGGGGTTCGT
Organism: Benitochromis conjunctus; assembly: GCA_015052645.1. Lineage (NCBI taxonomy): Eukaryota > Metazoa > Chordata > Actinopteri > Cichliformes > Cichlidae > Benitochromis > Benitochromis conjunctus. The sequence goes on from VOQK01004855.1 coordinate 6,488, forward strand.
GTGGAAGTAGTGATGAGCGCTAAGAGACCCGGCTGGAGGAACAAAGTGGGAAACCATTCAAAGAACGCCTCCCCGATCAGCTCAGTTTGACCTTTTACTACTTCGTTTACGAGCACTACTCTTACTAAAAAGAGATCCCGTGCTTTTATTCTGAAAGTAAAAGGATGTCTAACAGGATGAGCCTTCACTTCTAGGACTCACCGTTGATCCGGAGTGCCGACTGGAACTGGTACTCCTCAAACAGGATCTCGTTCATGGACTCCTGAATGGAGGTGAAGTTGAAGTAGGGCTCGGTGATGACGACGCTCGTGTCTACAAAATCCACCTGCGCCCAGAAAACAGGGTCAGCCTCCACCAGAGGAAGAGCTCAGTCAAACACACCACAGCGGTGAGAGATGGAGTCACCTTAAACATCTCCTTTCCAAACAGGTGGTCCCACACCTTCCTCTGAACATCCCAGTTCACCAGGTAACCCTGCAGACACAGAGAGAGAGCGTGGAAATGAGACGCTCTGACGTCAGGCCGAAGCTGCTTCAACCTCACGTGACTTCACCTTCTGGAAGGGGAGGATGTAGAAGAGCCCCGAAGGATCTTTAATCTCATCCAGCTGGTTTGCAGTGAACGTTTTTAACCTGGACGTCTTCGAGCGAAACTGGCAGTTTGGGATGACGCTGCGAGGAACAGAGAGAAGCTCCACGTCAGGTGTGCTCATTATTTCACCGACTACACGACCGGCGGGCTGCAAAGCCCATTAGTGCTCAACATGAAACTCTTTTATTGCAACTGTTATCCCTCATAAATTTGACAGTTTTTTCGACTCCACCAAATTTGCAAATGTTCACAGAAAATTCCTCGCTTTACTGTAAGTTTACATATTTTTTTAATCATTAATATTCCGGGGTTTTTTTGACAATTTCTTTGTACATTTGTATGTTTTTTCTTATAAATCTGCCATTTTTTCTCTTAGATACATCAAAAGTGAGTACACCGCTCAGATTTTTGTACATATTTTGAGGAGACATCAAATTGACACAGTTATACAAGCTGCTTTACAGTCTATCAGATACAATAAAATATTTACAGACATGTGAGGGGTGCACTCACTTTTGTGAGATACTGTAAGTTTATATTTTTCTCACGTCTCTCGTGAAGTTTAGCTTTAGAAAAAAAAACTGTGGTGAAATTCAGTGTATTGTCTTTGGCATCATGCACAGCTCTATGCAAAGGTTCGAGTAAATTCGTGCTGATTTTGTTTTACGTGAAGCACACTGGAAAATTAGTCTTTCTTAAACGTTGACTTAATAAAAACCTTTTTTAAAAAGCTATTAAAGGCATAACAGTCTTCAGCTGTTGGCCGAATTCCAGGTAGACTTTGAGAATTTATATTTGGTTTGTAAAGAAAAAAAAATAAGGTGTTTTTTAATTAAATACATTTTATTCCTTAAACTGAGAGATTTTAAATAGAGTCTGGCGTGAGGGTTTTCCTTTAAAACTACAGAGAGCTGCCGTCTCGGGGACGACTCCTGCTGTGGATCTTACACAGAGGTCAGGTCCATTAAAGTAAAAATTATTTTACGTCTGTTCAGTTTAATGATTATTATTATTTTAATTAGCCGCAACGTTAGCTGCCATGCTAACATGTCACCTGACTTTCTCCTGGCTGTATCCGATCTTGGCCGTGTACGCTCCGTTATCCAAAACTAATGTCGCCATTTCAGAACTGCTCACATTAAATAAATTTATAAATTTACATTAATCCAGAAAAAAACTAAACGCATTTCACATTTTCAGCGAGAATCCGCCATTAGGACTTGACGAACTCCTTCGACCAATCAAATTTGTTTGTGGTTTGTGGCGGATGGACAGCCAATCAGATCTTCGCATCTTAGCCTTTACGCGTCTTTGCCGCTCGTGCAGCCAATCAGATACAACGTTTTTGACTGTGCTTTAGAAAAGTCTTCCGGTAGAAACAGGATCTTGCTTTTGTTCCGCCTCCTTTGTTCCGTTAAAATTTATTGTCTTTTTTTACGCTTCAAAGTGGAATTAAATAACAATTATCAGAAGTTATAAACGAAATAACCGCCCAAATACGGGTTTTGACCAACTATTGGCTTCCAGCATAATGTTGATATAATTTATTTCAATATTTCCACATCATGCCACATTTTTAATGATTCTAAAATCTGCACAATCACAGAGAAAAATCTTTTTCTTCGTCTTTTCCTTTCAGCTGCTCCCTTTACGGGTTTTCTCAGAGGATCATCTCCTCCTGTTCCAGCATCCTCCTCTGTCAATCCAACCTTCTGCATGTCCTCCGTCACTACATCCATGAACCTCCTCTGAGGTCTTCCTCTTTTCCTCCTGCCTGGCAGCTCCATCATCATCATTCTCTGTCTAATGCAGAGGTTTCAAACTCGCGGCCCGGATAGTGAAGAAGAAATGTAATGCAGTTTGGCCATGAAGTGACTTTTTCTGTTTGGGAGGATTTGTTTGTTGTTGAGTGCAGTGTTAAAATAAGTTCTTTAAAATGATTGAATATGAAGGAAACACGAGCAGAGAGCAGAAACATGCTGAGGGATCGGCTGTGTTAGCTCAGTGACTGAGTCACAAACCAACGTGACACAATGACAGCAGCAGTGCTGCCACGAGTGTGGACAGGGAGAGAGGACCAGTGTGTTTATCTGGTCGTTCACTGAAAGGCTTCAGGTAGTTAAGAGGGAGGAAAAAGAATCTGTGTTCATGTTTGCAGTTTAGTCTTTTTATACAATATTTGAAATAAAACAAACAAAAACCTTTTTCAGAAATATTTGTGGGTGTTTTCTTGTTTGTTTTGTACGACTTGAACACTAAAGTGAGATGACAGTGCCAGCAGTGACCCACAGCTCACTTCAGTTTGACACTCCTGCTCTCATGTTTCCATCCTGTGTGCAGACCTCCTCACCTCTGCTTGGATGGTTGACCTGAGATATTTAACCCCTCCACCTGCCTCCTTCTCATTCACACACACGTGTTCTGTCATTCCTCTTCTCTTCAGAGCACACCTCCACCTGCTCTCAGTACATATCACAGTGTCCTCAGAAACTCCTGCGTGATCTCATCGGTCTTTCATCACCACTACATCCCCGATGTGCTCCCACCCCCACCTTCAACCCATCTGTCCTCATACAGGTCCTGCACCACCTTCGCATACCTCCACATATAAAAACACAGCTCCTCTCTCGGCACCCTATCACATGCTTTCTGACGCTGCGTCTTTTTTCTCACTGAAACACACCTGAGCTGTTCAGTTCCTGTAATTCTACAGCTGTAAATAATGTGTGTATCTTTCACCCTTTGCCCACAGAGGTTAAACAAATGATGGCTGTCAAACTGAACCGTGAACTTTTCACACTCTCATGCCAACATCAACACAACTGAAGCGTAAATTACGCCTGCAGGTGCGTCGAGACGGCAGGTAGGCGTCGCTCCTGAATATTTAAACCATCACCTGGAATCTGATTTTTGTTCTGTGCAGGAATATGAATGGGCCATTCAGACTGTGTGTACACACACACACACAGTCTGAGTAACCCTCATTACTCAGGCCACTCACACACACGCACTCTGTACTCACACCAAGCCTGTTGCACTGCTTCCAAGCACTTTGTTCTCCATTGTGTGCCTTTCTTTTGTTCTCTGTATATTTATTGTGTTTGCATCCATCATTGTGTCATACGTGTACAACGACAATAAAGTGCCATTCTATTGTTTTCTAAAATCAAACAGAGTGCAGAAAATGACATGTTTGATGCTTTTTCTCCTGCGCTCAATCCTCAAAATGATGTCTGCACCACCCTCCTGACACTATTCACCTTCACTCACCTTTTTACAGGCTGCTTCTGTTCTGTCAGCATCATGTTTCTGCCTGAGTCACATTTACGTACAAAGAATGAACAGCGAGTCTGCTGCTGCAGGATGTGACTCAAGGAAGTGTGAAATTCTTTGTTTGCCGAGGCAGCAGCATGAAAGCGTCGCAGATAAAAGCGTCTGATAGCGAGTTTGTTCTTCAGTTCAATTCAACTTTATTGATATAGTTCCAAACCACAACAGTGGTCTCACAACACCTTTTATTGTAAAGTAAAGAGCCTACAATAACACAGAGAAACCCACCAATCAGACGACCCCCTATGATCAAGCACTTGGCGACAGTAGGAAGGAAAAACGCCCTTTAAACAGGAAGAAACCTCAGGCAGAACCGGGCAACCTTCATCTGCCCTCAAATTTGTTGTCTTCCACCGGAGTCAAAGCGTCGGCGTCTTCTTCATTCAGCTTTCTTTCATTTTTAATGTAAACAAACCAACAACCACGAACCTGAAAATGAACATCCCACAGGTGCAGACCCAACGCCCGGCAAGTAATTCACTTCATAATAACCTTAAACTCAAAAAAGGACAAAATGCAGAGTCCAGAAACATCTCCAGACCTTTGTGTTTTGGTTTTCAGCGTCATTCCTGCTAGTTTGATGTCATCCGTCTCTATCAGAGTTTGTAATTCTTTATAAATGAAAGCAACAATTTAAAAAAATAAAAAGGAAACAAACTGGAGGGTGCAGCCAGCTGCTCTGGGACGACTCACAGATAAAATCTAGAGATTCTGGTTCAGGTGAAGGCGCCCGCAGCTCTTCAGGAGAGGCTGGATGCCAGAAACCTTCAGTTCGTGTGATGTCAGGAGGCCGTCCGCTCTGCACAGGAAAAACCTGCATGTCCTGTTGAACTGATTTTTCCTTCTGAATTATCTGAAGAGGAGTTTCTGTCTAACGTAGATGAGGACAGAGATCCAAAGCTCACCTCGCTTCCTGTCACCCTTTGATAAAAAGGTGCCAAATCTGAAACCCTAAAATGTCTTTTCCTGATTTTTTTTAATCCCAGCAGCAGACGGAGACAGAGTCCAGCTTCCATGAAAGCCTCACACGGAGAAGAAACACGGCAGAGATCAGGCGGGTTCACGTGGATTTGGTTTGCACAACCTGCTGGTCCCAGATCAGTCTCTAAATCACCGGCCGTCACTCCGGGTATTTGGTGACGCAGCCCTCCAGCCCGATCAGCTCGGGCCAGCCTTCGTATTTGTTAGTTGCCGAATCGCTCTTCACGTGCTGGAAGAGAGAGAGTGAGGAGGTGAAGAGGAGGCGAAGAGGAGGTTTGTGCGCAGCTTTAAGGAAACTTCTACGCTCAGTCTGGGGTGGGGCAGGGGTGGGGCAGTGCAACATGCATCAGTCGAACACATTCTAACAACTTTTCTAAGCTTTCTAACATTCACACTCTGATAGAGTTAGGATGAGCAGCCAGGATTGAACCACCAATCTTCTGATTGGTAGATAACATTAGTCAGGCCTTCAGACTAATCTACCTTCTCAAATGTGCTCTTCACTGTGGCTCCTTTGCCACCAACAAACACCCAGTTGTCCCTGTATCCCAGCGCGCGGATGTGAGAGCTTCCCAGTTCAGCAATCAGATTCTTGAGCTCCTCGTTTAACCTGCAGAAACACACAGAGGGTGGAGGAGCACGTTAACAGCTTCACCACGGGTGGAGGCAGCTCAATAAGAAGATAACAGACAGTGTGTCTGGAGCTGCAGAGTCCACTCCTGCTCGCTTTATAAAACACATGAACAAGACTCATCAACCACGCTGAGTTTGGTCCTCGATTACTGTGCAAGAACGCGGGGAGAGGAAGAACGCGGGGAGAGGAAGAACGCGGGGAGAGGAAGAACCCGAGATGCTGCGGTTAAGGAAGAGAAAGAGAAGTGACCATAGGAGGAGACGCTTACTTTGTTGAGGGCTCGTCGTAAGATGCCATTATGACGATGGAGCCCGTCTCGATGCTCTTCAGTAGCTCAATGAACGGTTTCACATCTGCAACACAAACATGATAAAAGCTCCGCCTTCAGCCACTGACACCAGTGGGCTCGTATTCACTCACCTCCACTGTACATGTTATAGTAATCCGTCTTCAGGACTGCTCCCGTTTTACCTGCCGGAGAAAAACGAAGGCATGATCGCACCGGCAGCCTCGTGCATCAAGACCGAGACAGACGGTAGGAAGCGACTCACCGTGCACAAAAGGCCAGACAAGCCCTTTTTAAAAGAAGCGCACTCACCGTTTAGGACAACGACGTTTATTCCCCCTCCAGCGTTGTTCAGCGCAGTTCCCAGAACCCTGAGGAGAGCCACAGTCTGCACGTTAGCGCCAACAAAAAAGGCTTACAACAATTACAGCAAAGACGACATGACAAGCATGCCAGGAAAGGAAGCGGCGAGGAAGCTCCTACAGTTTGTTTTGGACGCAGATGGCCGGAGGGACGACGTTGGCGGCTCCACTGTGGATGTAGAAACTGATTTCATGTGCAGGACACTCTCTTGGAGTACCACATACACCAGCTGAAGGGGACAAAAGAAAAAGACTCATTAATGTCCTCCACCTCTGGGTCAGCTGACGCATCCCGATCAGCTCCAGTGACCTCTGACCTGAACGTTTGCTGGATATTTTGGCGCCGTGAGGGGAGAAATAGATGACCTTGGGTATATAATGATGCCAGTCACCTGCGAGGACAGAAACAAAACAGCACTCATTAGATTTACAGAAATAGGATTTTATTGCTTCAACGCAAACCTGAAACATCCCGTCTCAGAGTGACGAGCAGCGGGTGAGCAGGCGACCCCGGCCCCCGTGTCCTCCCCTCTTCCCCGTCTGCTCCTATCAGTCCTCCAGAGCTAGATCCCGTCACCTGTAGACCAACAACCGTCTCGTGCATGAAACACTCTCACCTTCAAACGAGAGGCTGGACCCCTGCAGGACGATGACGACGACGATGAGCAGAGACACGACCACCACCAGCCACTGCAAAACGCCTGAGGGAGGCACACGGGAGTGTCGTTAACACACGCTGCACGTGACGCAGTTTCCATCCACTCGTCACAGGCATGAGAAACGAGCCTGATGATATCCTGACACACTCGTTTCCTGTTTGTCTAATCATTTGGATTATTCTGGAAAATATTTCCAGTTTTTCAAAAGGAAATAAATAAAAAAACAACAAATGAACCACGAAAGTTGATAAATGATAACGCTGACTTTGAATACATGGAAAGAATGCAAATCAGTGAGTGAAGAGCTTTGGTTCATTACAGCCACAGCAAACATCAATGTTTCAGGTGTTTCAGGTGAGTGAACAGGACGACCTTAAATGTTCGCAGACCTTTTGTAATAACGCACTTTGTTGTGAATTAGTGCTTTCTAAATAAAACGCAATCAAATATTTGCTTTGAGTTCATCTTTGTTAAGATGTTCGTCATGCGTCGTTGAGGTAGCTGTCCGAGAACAGGTGAGCTGCCCTGCACAAAGGTGAGGTGAACACAGCTGTTCTTTCTTACAGGTGTGCTCTCACTACAGGAAACCAAACATCCAAAACATCTGCGTGCTGTGCTGGAGACCGATCACCCGAAGGTAAACCGAGCCACGGTTAACCCCAACCCTTTACCCAAGTGGTGCCCGTGAAATATTCAAAAACAGCCCCGTTAACCCGAAGTCTGCCGGAAGCCCGTTTCTACCGATGAAAACTGTTTCTGCCAGACGCAGGTCGAAACTGTAGCTTATTTTTCCGGTGATTATCTCAGAGTTGCAGTCTGTAATCTACTGAGACCCACTGGTGGATTTTACACACTAAACATTTAACATTTCAGGTTCTCTCAAAGTTTGAACTTTCAGCTTTTAATGGAAGTCTGGACTCCTGATGAGGACAGACTCTGTGGCAGAAACAAGCGTCCGTGCAGTGCGTGGAACATCAATGTGGAGAAACATTGAGACAAACAAGAAGAAGAAAAGGTGGAGGAGAAAGCAAACACACACACACAGACAGGTGGAGACGGAAAGAAACTTACTTCCTCCGAGGACCGCGCGCTTCGCCATGCCTCGTCTTCCTGTTCGGAGACAAACGGGTGGAGACATCAGGACTGTGTTCATATCTCAGCGGCGACGTTCCTGTGGGACTAAAGCTGTGGATGCGCCTCGCACACCCACCCGGACATGCCATGCGCGTGGTTTTTATGCGTCATGTCTTTACTTACATAGTAAATAACGCTCACTAAGGTCTGTTGACCAAAGAGCTTCTATAGAAAATGTTAAAACCACCTG
>VOQK01004858.1:0-11116 GCA_015052645.1 Benitochromis conjunctus
AAGCATGGTGCCTGGAGCAGCAACAATCAGCTACTTAATTTATTATAATAGCAATTAATTACAGGTATAATCAATATCTTATTCAGCTTCTTTTACAAAACACCCTTTAAAGAAAAAAGAAAAATAAAATTGTGCCATATTGCAAAAACAGCATATTTGGGATTTGGTCACATTATCGTGACGACAGGTATTCTCAAACAATTGGACTTTTTAACTCATGAAAAAAAAAAGTAATAATAATTACCTGCAGCCACAGACTTTTAATTGTAATCACAACCTGTCTATTTTTTTAAATGCAGAGTCACAAAAAGTGGTTGTATAAGCCCTTCATATCTTTGGGCTCTTAAATCACTCTCTTGTCATTCTCCTGACTCAACTATGCACCAAATTCAAAGCAGCATAACAATTTCAGCACAATGTAAGTGCAGCTTTCTCCCTCCCATCACCGGGTCATCTTAACTGAAGGCACATTTCGACAAACAGCAAAAGAGACACTGGATGCCTCGAGGAGACCGTTCACCTCTCACTACCCTAACCCCAGACAGCACGCTGCCTCCAACCGGAGCGTCTGGCCTTCGTTCCAGTAGTTTTTGGCTTTCATAAATGAGACGAGCACATTGCTGGAAAGAGGCGGAGAGCACTGGTTTAAACTCTCTGGCATGGGTGGATATTATTATTAAGTAACTGTTCAAACCTGTACCAGCCAGCTGCTGCCAAATCTACACTGAAGCCAATACCTTTTTGGAAGTACGACAGCAACTTTTATAGGTGTATTTAGTCACTTACAACAACCAAAAAATGTTTCTGTTGTACAACTAAGTACATTTCATGTTAGATTTCTCTATCTCCATTAGATATAGTATTTACTTTGCTAATGTCAAATACTGCTGTAACACCAAAATCTTTTGCCAAATCAATAATATGAAAGACACAATAAATTCATTTAAAGAACAGAAATTGTTTTTTGAGCTTTATTATGCAAGACAAAGTGCTGAACAATTTCAATCTTATCCATCACTTAAAGGTTCCATGAAGAAATTTATTTTTTTAAATAACTCCTCTAAATCGACAAGGGCGAGGCTCAGGACATGGCTTGCACACAAATAAAAGCCTCGTCAAATAGCATGTTTGTACATGAGAGGGTGTAAATAGGGTTAACTTGACTGGCAGGAGAATAAGGCTCTACCACGGACTGATGAAAAATGCCCATTAAACTGGTTCGAGAGAGTCTGAAAGCCTTAAGAAGCCTACCGCTACTGCTCCAAATGTAGGTTAATGATCAGATACCCAAGCAGAGGACAAGAACAATGAGGCCTTTACTGCTGATTGCGGGTTAAAAGGAGGGGGGAGGGAATGTGGGAGGGATTAGACCAAAGGTTAGGGACCCAGGCGTAGGTCTTGTTCTCATTTCCACCACATGGCCAAGCTCACTTGACTCAAACACTGGAGAGCTGTTTCTGCTCAAGGAAATACAGATATCCACAGTATAGATGGAGAATTTGAATTTTTTTTAAAAATAAAAATCTGACTTTGAATTGGTAAATTGTCAGACTTGGCATTAATAACAGTGAGCTAAATATGCAACAGAAATGCATCTCATGTTGCTAACACAAACTATTAACTGAAAAACCTCCTTTTTAATGCATGTAAAAAAAAAATATTTTTTTTTTAAAAGAATTATTATTTTTTTTTTGCCTCATCACTGTTGCAACACGTTCGCTTATTTTAATAATAATAATAATAATAATGTATACTTTATTGATCCCGTAGGAAATTAGTCTCTGCATTTAACCCATTCACACTCAGTGAAGCAGTGGGCAGCCACCAATCTGGCGCCCGGGGAGCAGTATGTGGGGGACGGTACGGTGCTCAAGGGTACCTCAGGGTAGCCGTTGGGTGGATTCGAACCGTCGACCTTCCGATCCAGGGGCGAGCACTCTACCTACTGAGCCACCCCGCCCCAACTTTAAAACAGAACGCCCTTCTTTTGTTTTCAGAGAAGTTGTAGGCAATGATTTAAAGCCCCTGGTGGCAAAGACATTACCTACATGACTATGAAACAAAACACATCTGCAGCTAACAAGGTGTCATAACCACAAGGAATCCTGTCCACTTGGTTCCATATGAGCAACTAGCTGGCCACAGTCTGAAAAATAAACTGTGAGGGAAATATTGTGTCAGTTTTCATTATGACATTCAAGATACGACTCCATCTACACCTGTCACATCCTATTAAGCTTGATGAGCTGTCGATCCGATCACAGGCCTGACACATGGCTGCCTGCACAGTGCCAAAACCACAGCTCTGCAGTGCCAAAGTAAGCTCAGATGAGACCAGTGTGTGTGCGCAGAGGTTGAAAAAGAAACTTCAGCTTCATGCTGTGAGGAATCTACAGATTACATAGCACAGCAACCTTTTAACCTTTGATTTAAACCCCTTAAGTCAACAACGAAATACCAAAATTGCTCTTGAATAGTTGGAAGTTATTCAGTTCATTGTCTGAAGACCTGGTTGAGTAAAATACTGTATTTAAACCTCTCTTTACTGCAACACTATAGTCTTAATGCTTAAAAAGAAACAAGATGTATTGAATCAACAACTCAGACGCAGCAACCATTTTCAGCCTTTTCCAGAGCTAGTGTGTTTTTACAGTCAGCCCCACAAGAGATGCAGCATCTCTTTTTTTCTTTATATTAATTTGTATTCTAAAGTGTTTCCTTTAAAGAGTGAGGCTGTGTGGAGCTAAAGGACACAAACTCAGAAACATTAGATATTCATTGAAAGGAGTTAACCATTTACCTTCCCTTGGACATTGTAAGTGACCTTGGTACTAAAATACATCAATTAGCTTAACAATTACATGAGGTTTTACAGCGTTTAAGACAGTTAGTCAGATTTGTCCATTTCAGTGCACTTAGTGCTTCAGTGTGATTTCATATTACTGTGCTTTAGTGTTTTGATGAAGTGGTCAATACTGGAACACTACATAAATCCATGGACCATAATACGCCACAGCCACACCATTAAAACCACAAAGAGGTGAAGTAAATAACATTGATTACCTTGGGTCAATGTAATATTCTGCATTGAAACCTTAGGTCCTGTCATTCACGTGTGTGTGTTATGGGGAATTTAAGATACTGTATCATCCTTTTATATCTCTGTTACTGTAAAATCAACCAACACAGAGCCTATGTTGACGAACCTTTGTGCAAACCCCCAAAAAGGTGACAGTATATAGCTTGATGGCAATGATGCTTTGCTATTGGTTGAAAAGTTGACATTAGAAGGTCAGTGGCAAATCAAAATGTAAAAAAAAAAAAAAGGGGGGGGGCTACTTTTTAACTGTTTTTAACACTCTGTTTCACTTCAATGTGAAGAAGTTCTCAGTTTTTTATTACTTCCACCTTCTGTACAGCAAGGGCTAATCTGTACAGGACTACAGCATGAACGCGCCTGACGTTGACATGTTACACCATTCTAACGCTGTTGTAGACAACTGGTACCAGTACTAAGGCCTTCCTGTTAGGACAACGTGCCCCACCAAACTGCAAAACCTGCTGAGGGAAAACTCAAGGTGGGAGGATGATTCCAGTCTAACTGAGCAACCCCAGAATGTGTAAGAACTTATCTTAATAGATATCTTCAACATGCAGAACCTGTGGACAAGGTAAAAGGTTTTTGGTACTGCAAGATTTCTGGTTTCTGTTTGTAGTCGGAGCCGTATTACACAATCTTGTTGGAGCAGTTGGTGGCTGCATGCAGGTCAAAAGAAGGAAATCTTTGGGAGTGTCCTTTGGAGTCTGCCAAAGTTCCCATGTCTGTTTGGGTGGCACAAGTGGAACCTACATTTTTCATGTTGTGGTTCATTAGTGTATATAAGTCGGCCCTTTCCAAGTTTGTTTGATCTTTACTGTAATCATATGCAGAAAGATGAAGAATTTCAACAACTGTGCCCAATTTCAGCAGGTTAATTCTAAACATATCTGAACTGCTCTAAACTGTTTTGTGCATGAAAAGGGCCCCAGCTGATTATACTTTAAACAAGCATCTTGAACACATGCTTTACTTTGTTTTCATGTTATTTAAATCAATAAACGTTTGTTTCCAATTGTGTCTACAAAAAACAAAATGAAACTGATTTATGCATTAGTTCTACCACATAAAAATGTCTTTCCTTATTACTACATGTGCAATCAACTTTAACAAAACAAAAAAAAAAGCTTTAATTTTAACAGGCTCGCCGTAGCTCAGGAGGTAGAGCAGTCATCTACTTATTGGAAGGTTTGTGGTTCAATCCTTGGCTGCTCCAGTCTGCATGTCGAATATTCTTACGCAACATAATAAACCCAAGTTGCTCTTCAATGCATCCACTGGAGTATAAATGTGTGTAAACGTTAGATAGAAAGCACTTATGTAGAAAAAGCATAGACAATAGCGCTTTTATGAATGGGTGAATGAGGCAAGTTGTATAAAGTGCTTTGAGTGCCCAGGTAGAGTAGAAATGTAGAAACGTGCTATACAAGAATCAGTCCATTTTCCATTTAACTTAATTCCCCTACAAAAAAATTTAAATAAGCCAAAACAAGCCAACATTGCTATATTGCCAATTCCGTTGCTTCAAATAATTTTAAACAGCTAGTAAGACATAAAACCCATCATCAAAAACAACCCCAACTTTTACGTAAACGTACAGTGGAGAATATGAAAGGGTTATTGTAGTCTGTTTTCACCTTGGCTTCAAACCCATCTAAAATAAAAACTAGCACATTCATGGATAGTATTAAAGCAGCATGCAGAGTACTGCCAATGATTAACACAACCTGATCACATTTCTCCCCACAAAAAGAGCTCAGTGACACGATTTATTCTACAACCAAAAGGAATCCACTAAAATGGTCCTGTGAATGAAAATCTCATTAACCTATTTTACAGCAGGAGGGTCCTCAGCCCTCCGAAAGCATGGTCACAAAACAGAGCCAGAGTAAACAGGATATGACTGCTTTCTTTGGCATCAGTGAAGTGAAAGCAGTCCATGAAGAATGCAAAGAACACACCCACTGTCAAATTGTCTTTTTTCACAATAAAATAGCAACAGACAGATCTCTCTCTCACTGCTCATTCATAAAATAAAACTTTAAGGGCTCTTTAATAATTTAAAAACCTACAGCATTGAAATATTGTAACCCCATCTCTTCCTTCCTTGTGCGCATGAAGTGCATTCACAGTCACGCAGGAAGGTCACAGGCTCTCGAACTGTCGGCCTTTAAAAGCGTGCAGTTGATTATCCAGCCGTTACACACAAAGATACTGCACTCAATGTACCAAACAAAAACAACACTTTGCACACATTCAGCTGCTGGCAAAGGCCAGCGCATGTTGTGAAATCAGGAGGCTCCACCCTCTTCAGAGACACATGCACAAACGCACGCTTGCTAGGCCCCTTGAAGACGCAGATACTCGGCTGATGGAGCCAACTGCAGGTTCTGGTCTAGCTCGAGGCACATCACATTATGACCACTCCGTGGTTTCGTGCTCCCTTTTGAACTGCAACCCAATAAGTGTAGTCGACAAGCTGAAGTGAAAGTGATACAGAGCAGAATTTTAAGCTGCCTCAAATAGAGGAAACAGATTAGTTCTTTGACTTCTTGTGCTTGGAGCTTTTCCTGTCACATTTGTTGTAACCTTTTCAAATTTCACTCCATCTTCTAAGCTGACCAATCTTCACCATCAGAAAGCTTAAAAGGCGCAGCCACAGTAGCCCCAATGACCAATAATGGCAATTTATCAATACTCAACAGGCACTGGTGTTCACTTTGCTGATGAGTAAAGAGTAAAAAACAAAAAACTGACTGTTTGGGGGGGATTCCCCTGAAGATATGGCCCTGCTGTGAACACTCAAAACAAAAAAAGAGGAACTCCAATCAGAATGTTAGTAAAGTAAAACAGCTTTATTACAACCATAAGTCATTCTTGCCCTTTGTTGCTGTGAAATGCTGTAATATGACAAAGATCAGACCAAGCAGACACCATATAGGCCCAAAACACCAAAGACAGTCAAGCTAAAACTCTCAATGTGAAGAACTCGAGCACAAAAGGCACAAGTTTAGGTCTCAAACAGGCTGCTTATGTTTCACATGAAAGGAACCAATACATTCAGTAAGCTTAAGCTCATATGAAATCATTATTTTCCTTTACTCAGTGATGTCCAAGTCATCATTGACAAGTACCTCAAACCTTAGCCCAAATGTCTCTCGAGATTTTTGGCTTTTGTTCCCTCAGAATTTTGGAATCAGGGGACCAAAATAACAATAATTAAAAAAACAAACAAACAAAAAACAAACAAACAAAACAAAAACATCTAAGACATGGCAAATTAGACAATGTGTTAAGGAATAAGACAAATTACAAAAACAAAATATAAAGCTTTGTATAATATTGGAGACAAAAACAATAAAAGCTGGAAATAAATATTGTTTCCACCATATGAAAAACAATCCAAATGAAACAACTGTAATGCAAACAAATATTCTAAAGAAGTGCACTGTAAAGAGGGAATAACTAATGTCCTTACATAATTGCTCAGCCATTACAGCACCTTAGTCAATACCCTATTCTCTAAGAAGCTTATAGTCTGTCTGGAAAGGCTTTATACTATAGATGTCATGGTAAGGTTTCCCAGTTATTTTTACAGCAAGTCCTCTTTGTGCTTGCATTATTAAGCAAGAAAATATTGGAAGAAGTCTAATAACAATCTGAGATATCTGAAAATTTGACATAGCTTAACTTCCAGTTCAGTATTAAATGTATACTGGGCTGCATTTCTTTACAAGCGTCTACATGGCTCTCAGCACGTGTCTGTCTGTGCCTCTTATGAAGATCTGCCTGGACGGCACGTGTAAAACTGATGTTACTGCAGAGCCTTTCCCACCATCTGATTTCCATGATCTGGCACAAATAAGAGGAAAATCTGATTTTTGAGAATCCAGACCTGTCACTACGCATGCAAGTGTGATCAGAAGATGAATGCTGGCATTAAATATTGCCAAGACAGCCAGAGAAAATATTTCAAACTGACCAAAACTGCTCTGTAATTAATGTCACAACCACAGTGGGACCGCAAGAAGTAATTATTCAGATGATCACTTTATTAGTATATGACATACAGCTGCAATGTTAAATACAAAAACAAAACGCTCTGTCTAAACATAACTATTTTTTTAACTTGCTTAATTACATTACATTTAAATAACAGTTTTTCTGTAGATCAAACTCACTTTAGTGCTCATTTCATTGTTACAGCAAGTCATATCACATAGAAATATAAATCGATACAAAGTTGTGACAGTTGAGTCACAATTGAAAATCTGTTTAACATGCCCCTCCTTTAAGGCAAAGGCTCACTTGCAACTGACTACGCTATGAGACAAACTCAATAAAGCATTTGTAGACGAGGAATAAAAGCTAATCTAGTGTCTGAAGGAAAGAAGGATAGGTGAAAATGAAAGCAAAAGCTTTGGAAGATCAACAAACACAAGATCCAATCAACAAAAAAGAGGAAATTAACATATCCAATGCCAGTTCTAACAAAAATACTCTCAGAAAAAAATAAAAATAAAAAATTCTCTTGTGGGAACTGGTTGACTTTTAAATTAAAAAAAGAAAAGAAAAGAAAAAAAAAGAAGATTTGCCAGCTGGCTTGTGAAAGTGATTGTCATCAAGCTAAATGTCGACCAATATCTGGCCACTGGCTGTTCACCATACATGTGGTAAACAGAAATTTCATGGTGTCAGCCAGCTGATTATCAAAATCAAAAGCAGATTTTTAAAAGTAAAGTTAGTCACATGCTGTGAGTATATACACTGTAATAGAACTATCAATGCAATTATAACCAGTAGGGTTGGTGCAGTGTGATCATGACTGAAGGTACATCTTTGCCTTTCCGAACAGCCACACTGGAAAGGATGGACAGACCGGCAACCGCAGATAAAGGGCATTGATGTCATAATAATTTCAGTGCGTTTTGGAATAATAGGGAATGCCTGCAAACTAATGGCAGAAAGGTGCCCATTTACCTTGCAGTTTGACAACAATATAAATTCAACTTGTTGGGAATTTGGGGGAGAATTGCTTTAGTCCCTCCCTAAAAACTCAAACTAACTTCCTGGTTAGTGGACCATGAACCAAAATGGCCAAAATGGAGCCTTTGATAGACAAGATCTATCTCAGGAAAGTAAAACTCGCTAAGTTCAACCTGTGGAATGATCAATGATCCTTCAATCAATGATTGCCTTTGTCTCCAGATCACCCCTGGTCCACTTTCAGCAAACTGTAACAGTTGACCATTTGCTTTGAGATTCTGCTGTTCAACCCGTAGTCAGCTTGCAGGCCTCTCAAGACATGAGCGTCTTCGTCAGCCTGGGGCTCTTTTCACCCCCACATGCAACCACAGACTTTGTGCAATTAGGCTGAACTTTACTATCAAAAACACCCACTGACATACAACCATTTATGTTTTTAATGTACTAAGCCTACCTTTCCCAACCTCCCTCACATTTTTATCGGTTTGTTTTTCGTTTTAAATTATATCTAAAGGTCAATGAAACCCACAAAAAAGACTTTAAGTTAACAAAATGTTCAAGTTAATTTACATTATTTTAAGATTACAGTATTGATCGAAACAATCACGAATATGATTTTTGCTATAGTTGAGCTGTCTTACTGCACCAATAGCAAAGGTAGCCAGGCAGAAACAGAAGAAAGTAAACTGGAGCTTCAGCAATGCAGACATATCAACAAAGGAAACACGACATTGGAGTATGTCTTGATGAGTTTGAGTGTGACATGCTGAAACTTTGAAGGGGACAGTAGTATTTACACAGCTTTTGTCTTGTCCTTTTGTGTTGTTTTTGGGTAATTCGGTACACGTGCAAGTCTTTTATTACTCCTAAGTACTTGTTTGGGCAGCTAGTTCAAAGACTTAAATAACTTTAATACCACAACATCAAAACCGCTAACAGGTCAATGATGCAATGTTTCCTGGAAAAACTTTATATAAATTTTTTATTTTTTAAATCATACTGACACCTAACCCTAACCCACCCGACCATTGTTATGCTATGCACAAAGGTTAACACTATAACATACCTAACCCTAATCCTATCTTTAATTTCACTTGGGACTGATTCATATCAAATTGAGGTGAAAAGTCAAACAATCAACTTTTTGTTTTTAAATTGCTGATCAGTAACACAACACCTCCAATAGCAGCAATGCCTGTTGGTAGCAGCCTTCCCAGCAGGACAATGTATCCCACCACAAATATTCTCTGGAAGAGCATGAAAAGTAAAGCAAACAAAAAAACTGAAGAGTTCAAGGTATTGACTTGGCCTAAAACTCTCTGGATCCCTATGCAATCTATCCTCCATCTGATGCAGTGCACAACAAGTCCAGTCCATGGAGCCCATACCCAGAGTCTGCTCAATTATGGCAATTCACATTGAGATCACAAACAAAAGCAGCGAGCACAGACTGTCAGTACAAAAACTGGAACCGGCATTTGATGCTCCTTTCCAGTGGCTCCACAGTAGTGGTTTACACATTCACATAAGAAGGCAGAGATCCCCGGTTCAGTGCTGTGAAGAAACACAAATCCCTGTGGGGTTGTGTCATGAAGGACAACCAGTATAAAAAAATTCTTCCAAATCCAACATCTGGAGTTACCCACTGTAGCGATTCCTCGTGAATAAGGGAGCAAATGAAAGTAGATTTTTTTTCCAAATGTAATGCTCCTTTCTGTACTTGTTAAAACCAAACTGTTTTCAGACAAATTAAAATGGTTTTAATATTAGTGTTGACCAAAAGATGATCTAGATCTGCTACAGCATGTCAAGAAGTACGTATGAAGGTTAAAAGAAGGACAGAACACTTGCTTTATACTTCTGCTGGGAATTTAATGTAGAGCTTAGGATGCAGCATACGCTAGTGCTTGTGCTGACTGCGTCGATGGCGATGTGCACATTAGGTCGTGCCTCAGATTTAACACAGGAGTATGAATCTGATACACACACAGCAAAGGAAAAGGTGCCATGGATTTATAACACAGGGCAAAAGGAGCACACAAAAGTGATAAAAGAAGGAATTCCCTTAATTGTTTACATTCAGTCTAATAATTCAAAATGAGATTAAATTTTGATTAACTGGAGAGCCCTAATATTCCCTTAAACCTATACACTCCAAAGAACCTAATCTTTTGTAGAGAATCACACCATTACACTGAGGTTATGTGTTTTTAAAATCACCAATTAAATAATACAACTGAATAAATGTTGTTGCAAGGAACAAAATGATAAACAAAGACCAGGGCAGTGCCTTTTTATTACTCAAAACTGACATTTATTATTGGACACCATCATTTAATTTGCTTCATCTGTGTCAGTAACTAAACTACCAGAAGACTGAAGTGAACAAAGAAAACCCTTTCAAACAAAAAGAACCATCTTCTCTTCAATGGCACCACAAAAAAAGGCACCCATGACGCACTGCAAGAAAGAGCTTGGTAATATACTGCAGTGTCAATTATGTGTCCTACTCGTATTGTCATAACCTTTAGTGCCGTGGGAGGTCCCATTCATCCTCATGCAAATCATTATCACATGATGCTCAGTTGCCAGTACAGAGAGATGTTAGTACAAACTCATTACAGAAAGTGAAAGAGTACTTAAAAAAACTAAAGTTTTAGGTGACACAAGCACACTAACGAAGAGCCTACTAATCCCACCACATACAATTAACTCCAAAACAGCAGTGACCATCAATCGTAGGAGAAGACAGCACGTTAACGCCTGAAGAATCATGTTCCCTAATATGAGAGTGATATGCTCCATTGAAAAAAAATCAGCTTCAGCCAATTTAAGTCTATGAATAACATTTTTATTTATTGTTCTGTCTAAATAAAAAAATATATCTAAAGGAATAGCAGATTAACAGTGGACTACATTTAACAAAACATTAAAATGAAAAAATATCATGCATTACTACATCCTAACAAACTTCGTCCTTGATACAATGTTAATCTAAAAAAAACAAAAAACAACAGCCCCCCCCCCCCCAAA
>VOQK01004858.1:11142-22213 GCA_015052645.1 Benitochromis conjunctus
TAAGCAATTAATTGCAGCATGGTCCTGGTGATTTATCTAAATTGCAGCTGAGTTTAAGAAGTTTTAAAAAATGATTTAACAGGATTACTTCTAAAGGAATTTTAATTACAATCACACAAGAATTTACTCATCATTGAGGACTTATCATTTAAGGTATTAAAGTGCTGTTCGTTAGAGTAGTAAGGTCAAATATGATGTGTCACGGCTAACTGGAAGTATGCTTGTTGTTATACAACCTTCTTTAATCTTAACACATTCAGTTTAATTAATCAGTTCCTGGTTTAAGGTCAGCTAATGAGTGAAATTACTAAATATAGCTTTAACTGAAATGACACACAACTGTGTGACTTGCGTGGCATTTTGAAATACTGACCACAGTATTTTAAAGCATTCCTGATAGATTTGGTTGTCTAAAAGGACACACTGATGCTACTACCAATTATCAGCACAACAGGTGAATTGTAACAAATAGTGCTTTATTTTAGGAACTGTCAATTTCTAAATGGAAGTTTCTAGAACACTAGCAGTATTCAAGTCAATATTTATGTCTCCAAATTTCAAATATGCCCCCCCCCCTAAAAAAAAGACAATAAGAGTAAGTGTTTCTGACTGTTGGTTTGTTATGGTTTTATTTTTGATGTAACCTTTAAGCGGTTGTTTGATTAGTTAATCACTGCGTGATCATGGCATGTTTTCATGTTTGAAGTGTGCTGCAACTCTAAATAGCATTCGATCCCAAAATTAACATTTCTTGTAATATTGAAAATTAAACAATTATTTTAAAAGGACCAGTTAACTGTATTTACATGTGCTCTTCCTTATCAAAGACCTAAAAAATATATTTTACATTTAATACTGTATACTTTACTTCTTTTTTTTTTAACTGTATGATGAACAGATTAATTATCATCACTACACTATTCATTATAATGGTATGAGACGAATACACAGTATATTGTATGAGACAATTAGCACTTACAATACTGCCACTAGGACCAATTTCGGATTGATTCTGTTTTTAAAAGCTTCATTTAACAGCGCAGAAACGCTGCAATGCAATATAACTCTTTAACTTAACGTATGTTCAATTTCAGGTTGACGTTTTGGTTGATTCAGACCGGTTGCTACACAGACAGCCATGTAAAGACAGGCAGCTTTTGTATCAGGCAACACACCCCCAATATGTCACAGCCACTGCCTGGGAGGTGCAAGCTCCGGATTTTTCAAAGCTATGCTAGTTCCTTGTGAAATTTACAAATCATAACTACATTTTACACCACATTGACTGCTATTGTCCCGCCAAACTGCGCTAGTTGTAAATAAACGAAGTGGTGTTGGCTCGATCATTGCAGACAACACCACCCATCAACGTTAATGCCGCTCGTGCTTCCAATAAGCCAAAAAGTAATGTTGCTGAGCGCTAAAATTCGCAACTTGGACATAAATTATAAACACGAGCTGTGGTGTTAGTTGATTAATCTTGTGGTGAAATTCGTCTCACGAGTAAATATGTTGTCTAATGCTACTGCTTTGCCAGCACAAGGCAAATTCAAGTTCACGTTTCGCGATTAAACAGCAACAGTCAACACAGGGAGCACAGCACAGCCCGAGACAAAAGCCCACTGCAGCTCCTTCACTGCCCTCACAACGATCCCCCTCCCCAGCGCTTAATCTAAGCTAGCTAGTGAGCTTGTTCCCAGCCCTACACAGCCTCGTTGGCTGTCTGGCTGACTGAAGCTAACCCAGCTCGCTCTGCTTCGCCCCGACATTTTCCTATCAGCGCTCTGTATCCTCGCGTTGAAAGCACCGAGCTACTAAAGACAGTTACTGGGGTGGAAATTTCAGTTAGTGCAGAATAAGTCCTCAATGTGTGTAACGCACGTGGCAGACAACTATACCAAGCCCACGCAAACACATAACATTCCAATTTTCTCACGCAGTTTACGTCAAGTTAGCTTAACGTTAGCCAGCTTGCAGTACAACTTAGCCAGATTGCTAGGATTTTTTACCCATCCTGATCCGAGGCAGTCAAACAACAAACCTCGTTTTGTGCTTACCTTTAAACGGGGTTACACGTTCCCACCGACTCATTCAGGTTCCGCTATATGTGACTATTGCGCAATATTAACAGTTAATTTCCTAAATACTGGACGTTAACCGTAGCCTACGGCTGTGTGACGTTCATCGCTGGTTTTGAAAACATCCAAGCCGTTCGTCGCTCGTCCTCTCGGAGAAAAACCTAGCAAAACATGCAAGCTTCATTCTCATTGGTGGGGAGAAGTCATGTGATCACTTGAGCCCCACCGAGCTTATAAGGTCTGCGTCTGCTGGATAGACTGTAGATGGGTATGTGTCAAACGATTTAACTTTCATTTAACCGTAGCCGTGAGTAAATTCGCATCTTTAATTTTCACAATACGCTTTTTGTGAGACATGTTGTGAGCTAGCGGCGTGTGTAGCACCTCAAAGTGGCATTTTGAGCGTGTGTATTTGAACTGAAAGGAGGGAGAGAGAGGGAGAGAGAGAACAGGAATGGGCACTTGACGTCATCTTTTCCGCTGCTGTGCTGCGGTCAGTGGGAACTTTCTCGAAGATCACGGCTGAGGTTAACAGAGGAATGGCGTTTTCCTTCTTTTTCGTGAGCATGGTTGTGGACTTTAGGCCGCAGTTTCAGTAATTAGCCGATCCGGTTAAGTCGACCTATTAGCCCGCCAATTCAGTGTATGAGCCGGCTTAGAATTGGTTGCGCAGTGACATTTGCATCATGGTGCATGTATTGCGCATGCGTCACCGTGCATAACGTTATATGTTGCAGAGAAGAGCTGGGTTGAAAGCGTATTGGTGCGAGGCAAGTGGGGGAGGGGTACCGGCTAGACATGAAAACGGCCTCGGGATGCGATGGGATGAAACTGAAAGGACAGGAGCAGTTTTAAGAAGCGGGGTGTTGTTCAAGGCTAAGAGGGTTGTGTTTATCATGTAATGGCTTGAATGAATCAAATTTAAAGGTATTTAAGCAGGCGGAATCTTAAGGTCAATATGTGGTTCTTTTGTTAATAAAGGCAGTCATATACTAAATCCAGACTAGACGAAAGGATTTTTTTTTATATTATTGTCAGAACCATCAGCTAGTCTCTGTTAATGTCTTAAATGTATGTCCAGAACCATATATAACGAAAAAATGTTAATAAACCACATTTGAAATGAACTAAATAGAGGTAACATGTAGTAAAATAGCTTTCCAATTTAATCATAATTTGTTACACCATTCATAGTAGCATGATATCTGGTGGTATCTACTGTTTACCAATATGAATAAACAATTTCAATGTCACTGATCCACAGTAATTGAAAGAAATCTAAAATTTGTCCACTAAAACATCTTTACACCGAGTAAAATTCAGAACAAAATATTAAGGACCAATAATGAATTTGGTAGAGCCA
Source organism: Benitochromis conjunctus (assembly GCA_015052645.1). NCBI lineage: Eukaryota > Metazoa > Chordata > Actinopteri > Cichliformes > Cichlidae > Benitochromis > Benitochromis conjunctus. The sequence goes on from VOQK01004858.1 coordinate 14,584, forward strand.
ATGTTTAATTAAAAAGGCTTTATACTTATTGTTATATCATGTGTAGTACTTCAACAAACATCTAACAGCTGTATCTTGTACTGTGAGCTTTTAATCACATGATTTTTAAATAGGGGCATTAATGGTAGGAATATGTATCTTATTGTGTATGTGCCATGCCGTCATTTCGAGATGTCACATTTGAATGAATTTGGGTGTACAAAGGATGTGATTCATAGTTAAGCAAAAACCCTTCATAAGCTTACCATAGGTGGCCATCACTGAAGTGGCACTGACGGTGGAAACTGTCACATAACTTCCACATCAAAGTATTTATGTAGTATCAGAATATACACAAAAAATATTTACTTTTAGGCCTACATTGACATATTAAGCTTATTCCAGTCCTTTAGCCAGCTTTGTATGGAAGTGTCTAAAATATAACAACTGCTATAAATCCTGCATTACATGTTTCCAGTTATGGTTTCCTTGTTGAAATCCATGTAAGTGAGACACTGACACCTTGAGAACATGTACAGGAACAATTTATTTACACAATATATTTGACTTAACCATGACAGTTTCACTGACAGCCTGCCTTTGTAGCAAGCAGATCGTGGCTCAGAAATGTCTACAGGTCCGATCTTACACCGAATCCTGGTCCTTTAGGAGGCTCTGTCAGGGAAGTCAGTCCGCCTGCAGGCTCACAGGAGAATCGGCTGCTCCTATAGGAAAAGAACAAAAGCAAACGCCTTCACCTACAATCAGTTTACATATGACTTTAAAATTCTATAAGATTCTATTATACAAATTTTGCACATACCTAGGTCCTGGTGGAGGGACTCTGCCTGCCTTAAGCTCATCAATAATATCCTCAATATCCTTAGGTGTAAGGTCCTCCTAGAATAAGAGATGAAAGCAGCATAGCTTTTGGTCATCTGATGGTCCAAGTTTTGATTTTCACATCTTTCAATCTGTAAGGAGACCTATTATATTCTAAAGATGGGGGAATACATTAAATGCTGTCTTTGCAATTAAAAGGAACTGATGATTTATTCTAAAATAAATAAATAAATAGATAAATACAACATCAATGTAAGATTGACCATGACAGTCAGTGACTGTATTTGACCCAACAGCAACTTTTCCCAACTTTCAAAATATCTTATTGTTTTTTAGGACATGCAGGGCTTTACTGCACCAATTTATCAATAGTAAGATCTATGAATGTGCCAATATCAGCCATGTTCACTAAAATGAGAATACTGACATCTGCAGTGATATTTATAGGCGCCAGTGGCTGATATGTATCTGTTGTATCGTATCAGTTTTCTTTGACTATAAAGTATACAGCATAACCAAAAGCTAATCAATAGAAAGCTAATCAACTTTAAAACAGGCAAGTATTTTCGTAATAAAGTTTTTTTTTTTTGGTTTGCCTGCAAGAGGAAACCAAGAAGAGGAAGTAAACAACAACAACAGAAAAACGATAAACAGAAGGGGGAAAAAACTACACATACCATCTTCGCCTTATTTTAAACATCAGTATTGGGCCAAAGTTTCATGATCAGCGATGGCCACTAATAACTATAGTCAATAATAACGCTGGCTTTAATTGTCAGTAAAGTTCAAACCTGCTCTGACAGATTTTGTTTTAGTTCTAGTCGGCGCTAATGAGGATACAAGTGTCACATAGTGTTTTGTTTTTTTTAAGTTAACCATTTTATTTAAAGTACAGTTACTTTGTGTTAAGGCAGAGCTGAAACATAGTGTTAAAAATTACAAATGAATGTAGACTTGCCCAAAACCTTTATTGCATTTTTTTCAAATCTTACAATGTTCGTATGTACAAAGACTGAATCGGGCAGCTTAATTAAAGCTGCCTCTGTGCTGCTCCAAAGCTGCTTCTACCATCATATTTAGAAGCCCCTGAACGACCCGACACAAGTTCAAGCTCTTATTTACAAACTGTGTCATCCTGAGTAAAACTAAATGTGTAATTGATGACTGAATTAATCTAATCTCCAAAGGCTTTGTGCATTTCTTGAGTGTTAATTATTCACATAAAAAAATGCCAAGCTCAGCACAAGAAGGTACTCTTGGTATTAACACATCGTGCCTTTTCTCACTAATGATGATACCTCAGCAAGCTGAGGTGTTGCAGAGGGTTCCTCCTTTCCAGTCATCTTTAATTGGGTAATTCACTTAAGCTTGGCTCCCAATAACTAAATTTCCCACGGTAGAATTATTCTCACGTGCTTAACCGCAATACATTCCAAAAAGAAAGCATTTCAGATCACACTTGGTTCAAGAAGTTGATGTGTGTCTAAACTAAGTTTATGAATAAGACAACACTCGTGTTTTAGCTGATTATTTCTCTATTTCTTTCCTCGCTCTTAATTTCTTTTGGAGTCTTGCATGTTGACATGTGACTGTGTCACACCTGCACTGGCTTCCACATGAGAGGGACGCTCCAGAAAGGTGCTGAGGACTGAATTCTCTGTACACATTCTTTGCAAAACTTGTTTGAGCTTTAACCTAATTTAGTTAAAATGTTCAGTATGGAAGCCGTCTGCACAGACTCGAGCACTCACATAGTAGTTGTCGTTGATCTGAACCATTGGAGCATTCACGCAGGCACCCAGGCATTCCACTTCTATTACAGTGAACATCTTGTCTGGAGTAGTCTCCCCAACTTTAATACCTGTGGAGAACCAAATGGAGAGACGCTTTATATTCAGCTAGTCTCATCTGACACTGTACAGATTGTCTTGCTAAAACAACAAATATTTTTAACTCAAGCGTTAAAGCCTGACGTGCCACAGCTGTTAGCCACATATGTGAGTTAAAAAGAAGAGTAAAACTTCACTCTCTGGTTGACTTAAAGAACAAACGTCATCCTCTATTAAATGTAACGTAGGCTCAAGTGTGTTGACAGTTTCCTTGCTTGATTTCAATCTTCTTGTTTGCTGCTACAGCTTGATGTTCTTTGAATACCACTGGCAACTGTATATTTATACATTTGTTCCCAGCCTCTGTTTATCTCAAACATACACAATAAAAAAAAGTTTGTTTTCATCTGTTTTCATCTCTTCTTTGGTTTCTCAGCATAAAATGGAAAACCACTCTCTTACCGAGTTTGTTTTGGATGGCCTCCACGATGCTGTCTGAGTTGCAGAGCATGCAGGGTGTTGTTGTGCAGACCTGAATGAAGTGTTTTCCCACAGGCTTACGTAGAAACATCGTATAGAACGTTGCTACTTCATATACTCTCATCGGAGGGATTTCCAGCACCTCTGCAACCTGAAATACAAAATTTATATAAAATGTGTTGGTTATTATCAGAAAATCTTGACGAGCGTCACTCTGTTGGAAAACACTAAAAATATGACTGTGCCTTGTTCATGGCAGAAATAGGGAGCCATCCATGTTGCCTTTGGGCCAAATCCAACACGGGGATGGTGGCTGCTTGCTTGTGTCCTTCTGGGTACATTGAAGTGATCGCCTCAATCCTCTACAGTGAACAGAAAAAGATATTTTTCCATGACTGTATTTCCCATTTTTATTTTAACAATAAGGCCAATTTATACAGTGAAATAGTCCTGATATAATTCATGTACATTAATTAAATGATACTATGATTGTACTGTACTGTACAGTAGTAGGTAGGCCATGTATCGCTGAGCTTTTATTCTACAAAAATACCAGGAAAATACAGTGTTACTATTGAAACTGTCTGCAGTAATACAGTTATTTAATCGCCTCTCCATCTTAAATCAGAAATTCTGATTTAAGGTGGAGAGGCGATTAAATAACTACTAAATTAGTTACAAAATAAAGCTAGAGACATCCTAAGGCAATCAACTTGGGTATTTCTGAAAGAAATATCCTGCTTTTGTACAGTAACACAAACTCAAATGCACATTACCACCATATCTGCTAGTACTGGTAAGGAAAACAACATCAGTGCATCCTTAAAAAAAAATACTGTTCAACACAGATGCGAGGCTCACCTTCTTGTTCTCCTCAGTGAACTCAAATGGCGTGTCGGGGTTGTTGTCAGGAGTATCTCTGTGCTAAAACAGAATAAGCATAACATTAAAGTAGATGAAACTTTATTTACAACAGGCACACACACACAGTCATCTTCAGTATATAATTATCTGCGTGTGTATTAAATCTTGTGAGGCTGAATTTTTCCTCAACAACTACCACTTTCATGGGTGAGTAACAGATCTGTGAGCAGCAAATAGTATCTGATAAAATATTAACAGTTCATCGTGTAAGCCCAGAGGGAAACAGGTGCTACTACCCAAGGAGAAAACAGACTCAACACACAACTATTATTTCTGCTTCTGCACACACTGCCCCCTTGTGAGCAGCAAGGCTCCTTTGTGCAATAAAAAAAAAATGGGGGGGTTAATGTTTTTTTGTTTTATTTTTTAATTTAAAGGTGCCAAGCAATACCTAATTAAAGAGGAGTGTCATAACCATTTAAAAAAAAAAAATCAAGCACAGGTTAAAAACAACTTTACTTCCAGGGGACTGGAACCAAGGAGAGTTTCCACTGCATGAAACTATCACAAGATGTTTTTGTGTGGCTGTAATGGCTCCTCCCTGGATAAATTAAGGTCTTTCGGAAAACGGATACCACTGGGATCAATCCTGCACAAACATACTGCAGAGCTGTGTCTTCAATTAATGCTTCAGCCTTTTTTTTGCAATACTTTAAGATTTTCAAGTTAGTGAAGCATGAACAAACATCTCCAAACCCACCCACACAGATTAGGATTTAAAAAACAAAAAAACAACAGCAAAAGGACAATACTTGACACTGATGACAGTAGGTTTATAAATTCTAACAACCTTTGTATTTGATTCTATCAGTCCAATAAAGGAGCTGGTATAGTGTCCATACAGGCCAGGTAAGGCTGCCAAATCTTAACAAAGGTTTTATAGTTGTTTCTGAGAGTGTAGGTGATCTTTTCAAGTGGGACACAACTATTCATCTCTAAATTCCATCTAAAAATAGGCAGTTGGAGGTCAGACTTCCACATAATGGTTATGCACTTTCTAACAACACATAGAGCCAATTTCAGGAACTTCTGTTGGCTTTTTTTGTAATTGGGTACCAACATGTAAAATTCTCTAATAAACATATTTGCGGATCTAATGGAAAGGGTAGCTCTAAAAGTTTTGTCATAATGTTGGAAAGGTCATGCCAGAATGCGTTTATCTTTGTGCAAAACCACGTACTGTGCAGGAACGAACCCTCCTCAATGCCACATCTAAAGAACAGACTAGATAACTCTGATTTATATTTATATCATTTTTGTGGCACGTGTAAGTTTGATGGAGAAAGTTGTAACAGGTCAGTCTGTATCTGATATTAAAGGTTGCATTTAAACATTTTTGACATTATTCCGACCATTGTTCTGCATCGATTGTTACATACATCTCCCTTGACCTGTGTAACCCTGGTTTTGGAGCAGCGCTCAATAAGACAGAATGCACTTTTGAAATAAGACAAGGTGAGTATCCTTCATGGAGCAGTTTTCCAGGTCATTGCTGATCATTTGTGAAACAGTTTTAAATAAAGTCTCATGTAAAGAGGATAAATACAGTTTCTAAAAGTTTTGTGAATAAAGTCCATACTTGTGAAAATGTGTTTACACATGCACAAAGTAAAGAAAGCTGATCTGGTGTTGCAGTTTAATCCTGTTTCGTGAAGCCCATCAGCGAATCTTTTTCTTAACCCTTCTAAAATATATTAACATGAATAGTTCATTTTCCAATAATAGACAAATGTTGCAGAAGTAAGAACTCTCCCAGTGTAACACTAAAAACAATGTTAGTGTGACACAGTAACAGCAAGACTGACTGCATTGAAAAAAGAACAGTAACAATTAAACTTAACAGTAATATTGATATAGACAATATTGAAAATGACTACAAATTGTTGTTGTAATTTACAAAATTTTCCATGATCTATAGTAACCCACCACGATGAGCTCACACAATGTATAAAAAAAAACCTGTAGAGCATCAGCGTTTACAGCATGGGCATGCACTCGCTGTATTTGTCTGTCACCTTCTGCACATTTTGTGCTCTAAGGAACAGAAAGTGCCACTCACCACAAAAATGCCACCAGCTCCAGCACGTACAGCAGACTGATGCAGACCTCTGGCCTGCAAAACAGAAGAAAACAGGTAAAATAGCTACTGATCTCATGGGACTAAACTCAAACTAATCTCAAATGCCAACATTTCTTACAGTAAACATGTCACTTACATGATTATTTTTAATATATGTTAAAAATAATTAATTCAATTCATGACTTGCAGGAGTTTATTCTATTAAAACGAAGTTTAAACTGTATTAGATCAGCGATAACTAAAACCCCAAAAATATCAGGTGGTGGAACCAAAAACATGAAGTTTTTATGTAAAACTAGGATAACGTTGAAGTAAATGTTTACTTAAAATCTCTATTTCATTTAATGAATGGATGGATGGATTTTAAAATTATATGTGTGCTCTTGGTAAGTTAATACAGGTCTTCGAGTAAAAAGAGTTTCAAGTGGTTAAAGTTTAAACTGAACCGGGAACTGGAAGGGGTGAAACTGCAGAAAATATCAAATTAACATTGTGATTTAAGATCAGCTGTTAGTTTTCTAAATTGCTTATTAGTTTTATTTAAATGTCAGTCTGTAGATTAAACTCCTTCAAGTCATATTTTAAACAGAACTGATGCACTCTGACATAATAAAATATGAATCACATCAATAACCCAAAGATTGTAAGACTGAAGGATTGTGGGTAATTGTTGACTGACTGGCTCACTGTAAAAGGTAAAATTTATAGTGATTGCTGTGCCTGCCTTGATTCAAACAGAACTATACTATTAATAAACCTTTAAAATACAGACAGCAATAAAATGGAAGGTTTGGTGCTAAAGACAAAATTTTTGTTTTCTAGTATGAGAAAAAAAATATTTTGAGATAACTTACTCTAAAGCTACAAAGTGGAAAATGCCACTAAAATGCTTGTTATTGGAAAATAGTATGAAAATTATGCCTTATTATTAAAGTTTAAGCTACCCAGCTGTATACAAATTAAAATGAGCCCGAGTTGCAATGTTGGAGTGATTATACTTACATAATCAATATTTATGATCTAATAGAACGATGTAATGTGTCTGACTGTGAAATGTAACATTCTGCACAGTGAATACTTACACTTTAGATAGTTAAAGTACATGGACAGTAACAAATGCGTAGTTTTACTACTTTACTAGTAGAAATTTTGCACAGTGTAATGGATATTTAACGGATCTAAAGCTTTCGCAAGCTGTTACTAAACACAAAACAACTTCAAGATTCTTGTGCAGAGCCACTTTTAAATAAATTATTATTTTATGTAAATCGCAATTGTTATCTGATCCAAGTTTCCAGCTATATTAATATGAGGTGATTTATATTGCTGTGTTTTGCCATACTGTGAATTTACAGTAGCAATGCAAGCAAGCAAGCAGCTATATCAGGTGACGTGAAAGCCAGTACATGTACACGAGCCTGCTAAAACTCATGCTAGCGTGTATGTTGTCCTTTCACTGCCCATTTTTCGAGCGATCGCCTTTTAAAAGTTTGAC
>VOQK01004859.1:16356-27296 GCA_015052645.1 Benitochromis conjunctus
CTCGCTGCCCTTCATTTAACACATCTGACATCTCGCACAGGCACAGAGGCGCACACACACACACGCACACACACACACACACGCACACACACACACACACATGCACAAAATACATTAGAGTGCAAGGGTAAGAGTCTAAAAGTGGAAGTATCCTCACAATAAACTAGCCTGCCATCTGACCACATTTAAAGTGTTTGGACCTGTTTTTAATGGTTTGGTATAAAGGCCATAAAAAGGGATAGAAATAATTGTACTTAAATCATTTTAAAAAAAGACAGAAAGGGCTAAAGCATGGCAATAAACCTGTCTTTGCTTCATGCTGCATACAAGAGGTTAGTATGTCGAATTGTCATTTGTCGGCAGCCGAGATAGGGTTGGCACTGAAATACAGGCAACATGAAAGAAAGGCCAAAGGATGTGGTTTTCAGACAAGGTAAAGACAGCATCATAAAAAACATCAAATACATAGGATTTCTTTTAAAGAATCTAAAAATAAATACAAAACACCCTCAAATGCTTTGACAAAGTGAAATGCTTCAAAACAGATTTAGAGAAGCGAGAGAATAAGTGAGTTTAGGATGAGAAGAGTGACATCGTGTCGGCTCAATCACCCGCGGTCACAAACTTTTATCAGTGTGAAACCACGAGGGCTCGATCTGCAGACGTCATGGGGAGAGAGGGCATATTATCAGGTTAATAAAAATGAAATGTACTTCAAAGTTGTCCAGTTCCTAAAAACGTGAGCAACAAAGTTTGTTGTTGTGTTCCATTTTATTAGCCACTTTGCATGTTCAATTAAAGAAAAACATTATATTTTTAAAATAAACAAATCATGTTCTACCCTTTTTTAGTCAGAGAAAAAAAAAAGCCTGCCAACAGTTTTTGCAGCTTTGCTTAGTTCAAAGTCACGTTCTTCCTCCTGTCTGAGGAAAATTCTGTTTGACTAGACTGTTTAATTAATGAATTCATTTACCATTACCATTGTGTGCGCGCACGCACGCACACACACACACACACACACACACACACACACACACACACACACACACACACACACACACACCCTCTCTCTGTATGAGCTTGTGAGCAACCCGCTGGTCTGCTTCCATTGAGCCTCTGCTTTGTTAGTGCAGTGTAAGTAGCAACATGATAACATCTACCCAGCTCTGCAGTATGTTTTAAATGCTTTAAACCACACTGGTTGTAGTTTCCATAATTTTAATGGTACACAGCTGGATTTGAAACTCTAGATTTATGCGCCGTTGCACAAACCAGAGAGAAATTCTGTCCTAAATCAGTGTTACATGCTGGCTCATCCGCCACAGTAAGTGATAAATGGGCTAAAATAATCAGTGCAAAGTGTTTCATATGGAAATGGGAAAAATGTGAACCGCTGTTTTACAAGCCAGTAACTTCTGTTCATCTGTTACAGCAGAAATCGAGACTCATCAGCCCAGATAATTTTTTCTGTAACCTCGGTTTCTTCTTAGCTGACGGGAGCAGCACCATGGACTTCATCTGCTTCAAGGTTCGACATGTTGTGTGACCACCTCTGCCATCAACAAGGCATTTTTACCCACAGAACTGCCTCCGGTCATTCTTTGTAAACCCTAGGGATGGTTCTGTGGGAAAATCTCATTAGAGAAGCAATTTCTGGTACTCAGAGCAGCCCACCTGGTACCAAGAACAATGTGAATTGAACAGCTGTACCTAATAAAGTAATAAGTAAGTAATAAACCAATGAGTGTGCATTCTGGCAATCATTACAAACGAATAGGTCTACTTATACTTTCCTTATTTCCTCATATATTCTCTTACAGTGGTCTCAGTAAGTCATTAGGCAAAAAAAAAAAATGGCCAAACTCTGAAATGATGACATCAACATTTGTACTACTAGTCGCTGTACAGTAAGTCAGACTTTAGACTGCTCTAAAGACTTGGCTTCAGACAGTTTTTATAGTCTGGATTTTTATGATGCCTATCAGTTTAAAACATTTCCCCAGTTTTGCATGTTCAGCTAGAACAACTAAAAGTCTCTGGGTTAATGTAAGCTAGACTGCAAATAAAGGCAAATTTGAAATTTTGTTCCAATAAATCCCATAAAAGGCTGAAAATCCATATCCAGAAGATGCATATTTTATTAATACAGTTTCTGAACTGTAATGATTTCAAGAATATTAATTTAGAATCACCTCTTTTAGTAAGAAAAGGAGTTTTCATTTGAATAGTAATAATATTAATGGATCAGTTTTGGGTTTCAGCTTAAAACTGGTAAACAAAATATATGATTATGTGATTACCTAAAAAAATAATAATGTGCATTTATCAATAAAAATCCACCTGATCTTTCAAGACTTTTACATTTATGGCATTAGTGCAGTTAACCTACACCTTTTGTGTTTCTGTTATGGATGTACATCTGTGTAGTAACATCCTTGGTGCTGATTAACGTATGATTTTATTAGTACACAAAAAAAAAGACACACTTCACCATCAGCTCTGTGTCTCAACACTTAGACATACTGCTCTTTATTTCTTTAATCAAAAATATGTGCCAATACTTTTCTGCATACTTTCTCACAGCACAGTAATACATAGTCCTTATACAGTCAATACATTCATTAAGAGGAGGAAAAAAGTGGATTATGCAAGCCTATAATCACTCCAATACGATCAAAAAACACAGATTTGAAATACTGCCATGGAGGAGGCTAAAAGACTGCTCGAAAAAGTCATTGTGTAGAAAATCGTTATCAGAAAAATACCAACAAAAAAATGCCAGAAGCGTCATGAGTACGTTAATATATCATTAGAATAGTGTGCTGCATTTAATGACTGAGTATAAATACATTTTCGATCTTATACATTACAGGTCCTATGGCACAAACACTTTTAAAGCTCCTTTCGGTCTAATATAAACTTTATTTACACACACATTTGTGTACACACAATTGTTCAGGCACACTCACGCGCACACGCACGCACGCTGCAGAGCTGAGCAGGTAGAGAGAGACAGAGAGGAAATGGAGCAGAGAAAGATGTGTGAAAGAGAAAATACAATTTTCCCCTCTGATTTATTTATGTTTAGTTATCTTTTTAATATCTGGCTGCAGAAAATATAGATCCCAGGCACTCCCCCCCCCATAATAGGGAATATTTCTTGGCACTGACCACCCTCACACACCAACACCTTCTCAAAACAGCCTCACGTGGGGGAATATGGGACACCTGCATGTGACGCCGCCCCCCTCCACAACAAACACCCGCACACATCCATCCCTCCGTTTTGATTTCACAGCATGTCTGCCTCTCTCCCTGGAGGCCGTGACAATGAGCCGCTGGTTCTCGCATAAAATGTCACATTAACATTGGCGAAACACTGAATGGGGTTAACACGCCAAATGAATGTCATGGCAACACTGATCTGGGTTGAGCTCCGTACACTGACGCTGAGGCAAATTTTTTGAAATTGCACTTTCCTAGTGATCGCATGTTGGCCATTAGGCAAACACTGATTAGAACCGAGGCACATATTTCACGGCGTTTACATTCGATCAAGTCTGACATCCTGCTGCTGAGCGTGACTTTCAGTATCCACTGGTTTCAACTCAAGGCCCCTAAATTTCCTGGTGAAAAAGATGGAGCGATACGCTGTGCACGAGGCATAAAAGACTCCAAGATAATCAGTTAAGAATTAATGAGGACACCTGAGAAATTAACTTTGAGCAAGTCCTTTTGCAAGCGAAGAGGGATGAGTAGGAGGAGTAAAGGAGGTGAGGAGCAGATGGCTACTCGCTCATTTGTTTGTTTTTTTGTTTGTTTGCATCCAGGAAAAAAAAAAAAATCAATTTGTGTGGGAAAAAAAAAAGAAATTGGAAACAAGAATGGACGGGCAATGTACTGAGAAGGCGGGAGGGTTGGAAGTTGGGAAATTGGGTTTACTCTGCTAAAAGAAATCTTTGATGGCAAAAGAAATTGGAAAGACTTCTATTGTATAAGCCCATAGATGGAATTTGTACAACTGCGGCACTTGAAAATGTTTTTCAAGCAGTCCTAACTCTTTTCAGCACAAAAGAAATGGAGGTTCTGGTCACAGTTTTATCTCTCTGTGAGGAGTTCAGCCAGTTCACTGGTGGAATGAGCATTTCTTAATAAATGAGTTGGACTAGACTCGTTATCTCTTGTTTCCTCATCACTAATAGACACTTCAGGTCCCTATGATCGTTCAGAAATCTGTTTTTTATGGTACATTCTGTGACATCATCACTTCTTGAGAAAACGATGTTCAAGGATACATTGGCATGCAAACTGGAGCAGCCATGGGATTGCCCCGCTAAGCTTCTTGATTAGTAAATGACCTGCTCTAAATCTACCCAGATGAAAGACTCTGCATTAAGATTTATAATGGGTGGTAGGTGGCATAATTTAGGTAGGTGGTCATAAGGCATCAGTGACATCTAAAGATCTTCTGGTAAGCTCTGGTTGCTAGGGAAAAACATGCAACATTCCCTAAATGATTGGTGAGTGGTTGCTGGCCTTTGCAGGGTGAAATCGGTGATCAAAAGGGTGCTGCACCAAACACCTCTTTGTGATTCCTTTGGTCAATAGCAGGTTGCTGCAGCTACCTCTAGTTTGCACGGAAGATGCAAACACCCGCTAACTGCCGGCCGAACTTTAGTGAAACTCGGAAAAAAAGCAACTCAAACCGGATTTCACCACTGCTTGGATAGCAGTTAGCCAGTGTTTGCAGACAAGTTGGTGTCATCCATAGCCATCTAACTACAGGCAACTGCAGCAATCTGTTAGTGACCAAAGCAATCGGATATACCTCTCTGTGACCAGTTTCACCTAGTGACTGCCAGCAACCACTGGTTAACTATGGAATACTCATTTTTCCCTAGTAACTCACCAACTCCCTAGGGCTGTATGACAGGGGTTTAGCTATCGATTTCACAGACTTTTTTGTTCTGACGACCAGTAGCTGCTGCGGGGAGGGGGTCACTGATCGGTTTCAAATTCTTCTTCTGCATCATGCAAAAGTCATAACACCAGCAGAGCACATTTGCCTGCTGTCTCTCTGTGTCTGTTTCAGTCATTAAGGAGACTATTGAAGATCATAAGACACCCCAGCACATTAAAAATATGCAAATCATGACACCTAGAAGTCTGGGCAAAACATTTGTATGTAATGAGTTTGCAATGAGAACAAGCTGTTTAAACATTTGTCTCATTTATCTCAATTATCAGGGTATAAAGAAGAAGGGAAAGTCATCTGCTATATATATATATATAGATATATCTATATCTATATATTTATACTTAATCACTGCATTTTAAGATTGTTAGAAGTCAATTTTTGCTCTAATGGCGACTAAAGTGCAAGCAAAGACACAACATGCAGGCAGTCACGCCCTGAAGTGTCTCAGACAGCGTCGAACAAGAGTTTGGAGGGCACGACTTTATCAGCTGTGACAGACACACCTCACATTCATCAGATTTAAAGCCTTACAGAAAGAAAGACGTGATGTGTGTCATCCCTTCCAGGCAGGTATTAACAAAAATCTGCCCTTTGGCACAGCTCCATTCTCACTAGATAGATGAACACCTCTAATGCCCCAAGGTGTCTACAGAATGGATGTGCATTGATCTCAATGCGCTCTGTCTGTGGGCAATACAGTACAGGGTTTGTGTGTGTGTGTGTTTGCGAGTGTGTGTGTATGTGTGTGTTCTCATTTATGGTTTCTCAGGCAATACTGAGACAGAGTTGATGTACGTGACTATATTTCTGTATAAAATGTTACAGAAGTGCCAATGCCCAGCAGTAGAATGAGCAGAGCGGAGCTGTGTCACCTTGGCCTTGAGACCAAATTCACTGCTGCATCATGGGAGCAAAAAAGAACAAAAAATCTTTGGATGGAGGGCAAAAAACACCCCCAAACAAACAAATGGAGCAGCTTTTTCTGTCCTCTCTATCTTCCTCTCTTTCTCAGTCTCTTACAAAGATAAAGGGTTAAAGAGATGTTCAGCTACATTCATTATATTCTTCCGGTTAATGGCTAACAGTAAGTCACCAAGGACCATTAATAGTTAAAGAGGACTATCTACTTATAGCAGAAATTTCCTCATCCTAATACTGGAGAAGGGATTACTACATAACATGACACCTTGGCACCACACCAACTCCGAGTCATATTTTTTTAATCTTTTTTTTGTTTTTTGCAAAGCAACAATAACAGTCATATCTACCATCACATAAATAGTTTACCAACAATAAGCAGAGTGCCTATTCAGCTTACAACAGTCAGGACGTTGGATGACTCGCTCTTCCACAGCAAGCGCCGACTTGGAGGTGACCTGCACTGCTAGGGTGAACTCAGCACACGCAAGGGAAAGTCAGGGGAGTGCTGCTCGTTTTATGAAAGCCCTACTTAACATGCCGTTGAGACTTTTCTGTGTATTAAACTGGAAATGACAGCGCTGTTTTACATTGCTTGAGAGAGAGCGTGAGGACCGTGGGGCAGTGGGCACACTGTCAGTGGCTCTGCCTGAGTGAATCACCCCTCGAGGTGAGATGTTTAGTGCCCACACTCTTACTGGAACTTTGCCTTTTGGAAATGACTCCCAGCAGCAAAAGACACAGCTGTTCGAAGCTCTTCATCAGCGACGTGCAGCAGGGCCCGCAGTAACTTTGACGCTCCACCGAGGACTCGTTTTTGTAGTTTTGTCAGTTTATATGTTACAAATGGTGGCTCATACTGAGTGCTAGATAATGGTGATGTCTCTTTATCAGTCTACAGCCATCAGTTACTAACAGTAGATTTATTATTTTTTTGCATGAAGGAAACAATCAACACCTATTCAATGCTGGTCGCTGCTTTGTGAATACTTTTTGAACATCGGAAGCCTTGCTGGTTGTTTTTCCACCTTGCTTTGCTCAAAGGTAGTTGAACCGTTTGCTCTCTAGGTGTTTTGACATTTTCAAGCCTTAAAAGATTCAGGCAAAGCTGGTCACCATCAAGACAAGCCTGAATACGCCCGCTGCCCCACCCCTCCAATGACTGAGGGTAGGGGAAGCTACTCGTGGCTAAGAGCTCAAGAGGAAATGCAGATGGGCTTCCCATTTTTGTCATACTGGTACACCAGCATCTTGATGCAGTGGGAGTTGGCTGGTGAGATCCAGGGACTGCTTGTGATGGAGAAGTTGTGGCTGGCGTAGAATGGCGGCGGCTGCTTCCGGCAGTGGACCAAGGCTCGCAGCACGTTGGCCGCCATGCTCCGGAAACGCTTGCTGATGAAGCAGTAGAGGAAGAAGTTGATCCCGGTGTTGAGCAGTGCTAGCATGTTTGCGAGATCCGTGAGAACGTGGAGCAGACGGCCGGCAGTTTGTGATGCCGGGGGAGAAGAGTAGAAGTGGTAGAGGATCACGAGGGTGCGCGGGGCCCACAGAACAGCAAAAATGGAGGTGATGGCGAGGAGGATGGCGGTGGTCTTGCCGGTTGAATAACCACGCAGACGGAAACAGCTACGGCGTCTGCGGAGCTTACGCACAATGACGGCGTTGAGGGAGAAGAAGACCGTGCAGGGGAGGAGGTACACGGTGGCACAGTGAGCCCACACAAGGACGTGCTGGGCCACCGTTCTTTTGTCGCCCTCTTCTCCTCCTTCTCTTCCGCCCCCTCCTCCATCACTACTACTCACTCCAGGAAGGCTGTGCCAAAGCTCAGGCCACCAGTAGTAGGGAGCTGCAGAGAGCAAGCATCCAACGTAGACAGCGAATATCACTCTGCGTGTGCGGGCCGGGTAGGAAACCGTGTGGTAGCGCAGAGGGTGGCAAACAGCAATGTAACGATCAATGGTAAGAGGCACGGTGATCCAGATGGAGGTGTGGATGGAGGAAAACTCCAGCACCTGAACTGCGTTATTTAATGACGGAGGCAGCGGTGCTGCCAAAATAAAATCCTCCAATATGAAGTCAACAAAAACAATGAGGAACAGAACGAGGATGTCGGCAGCGGCAAGAGCCAGGAGATAATTGTAGGAGGACTTCTGACGACGCAGCACCAGCTGGGACAGGATTACCACGGTCAGGATGTTAGCTAGGAGGAGGAGAAGGGGGGATGCGGAAAGGTGATTGAAAGAAGATAGAGGAAATAGGGAAATGATGGGGAAGGAAAATGTATGATGAGATCAGGAAAAGGTATGGGCATGGGTTAGGGCAGGGGAGGAGACAGAGAAATTGAGTGTTAGTGGGCAGATAATTGAAAGTGCTAGCAATAAACAAGACAGCAACAGAGAGGGAGTTGATAACAATAGAGATACTGCAGACAGGTAAGCTCAACACAAAAAGCAGACACCAAAATTAGGAGGCTAGAAAATTAAGACTGAGCAAAAAAGAAAAAAAAGTCTTTCAGCACATCAACAGCACCACCTAAAAGCAGGTGTAAAAGCATGCCAGGTGAACTCTGTGCCCTGCGACATTTTCTTTCAGTTTCAGTCCACAGTATACAAAAATATTCAATTCTGTCATTATTCCCAGACAGTATTTTCCATGTTCAAACAGCTCCTACTCTGCAAACCTTCAACCAATTCTGTTTGCTACCTCCTCTGGTTTATTGATCCCCTTCATCTACACCTGCTGTGTGATTCCAGCAGCACCTGCCTGTGCCTTTGGCCAAATTGTTATCTGCAATAAAGAGAGAAGCCACAACAAAAACAGGAAGGCAGCGTGCAGCATCGCAGCCTTGGCAATTTGCTGAGTTCACTACTATGTGCCATCCTGCTGCCGGCAATTTCAGTCCTAAAACAAAGCGCAAGGGCACCCCATCTCTCCATTTGCCCCTCTTTTCGATTTTTATTCCATGTTCCCAACAAGCTCCATAATAACTTCTCATCCAACCTGCCAAGTTTCTCTCCCAACTGATTTATTACACATTTGTTTTACAGGTAAATACCCAAGATGGAGTGTAAAAAGGCCTGAATGTGATTTAGCTCACGACTGCATTTACCAAAGCCTGACTGCTGTGCATCTGAGAGGCACCAGCACAGCTTTCTGGCTCTCACGTGGACCTGCACATCCCATTTCTCCAATCACTGCAAATTGCACATTGCTCCCAAGATAGTCCCATCACGTCAGCCGGGTTTATAGGCCTCACTCAAACCCTTCCCAAACTTAGAGGGCACAGCACACAAAATGCAGGCTTGGCTTACTCTGTAATACAAATGGAAGTAAAGACTGAGACAAAGACTAAAATCAATGAAATGAATCATCATCGTTGCTGGTACTTTTTAAAATTGAAAACATTTCATCATTGTTGATAAAAACATGAGTCCCCGAGTGCGAGGAAGGAGGGTACTTAATTTGACAGTTCAGTACACATCGTTTAATTGATAAACTGCTCATTCCTGTTTGTCTAATAAAATCTAATTGGGGACCTATGCTTCCACTTATTTTTTGTTACTTATGCGTGGCGGCCTCCATGTGCTGGTGTAGTGAGTGCAGTGCCTAGCCTCAAAAGTATTCATTGCACAGGCTGGACTTCAGATTTCCCAAAGCTGAATCCAACTGAGAGCTTCTGGGATGCTACATGTTTGTGGATCTGACATGATCCCTGGGTCTTGGTGGGGGGATTTTGAGTGTTCTCGGATCCTTTTGTTTCGGGTATAATTCACACTCATATTTTGCCCTTTGTTACTTTTGAAAATTAGGTTATCTGTGTTGTTTATATTTGTATTTTATGTATTACTAACAAAATCCTGCCCTACGGGTGGTTTTTGCCAGGCCTGTGGAACTTATTCACATCACTCACATATGAAAACACACATCATGTTGTTCTTATTATCTTCATTATATCACTCCATGTAGTCAGATGGCAAAATCGGCTATTCATAAATATGAAAGAATGAATAATCTTTGCAAGCTATATCTTCATTGTATAAGAAAAAGCAGTTACAATTACAGGCACTATTAGAATTACTGATTGATGAACATTTATTCACCGATACGAATGACGACACATTCCAGTGACACTGCATTAAAAATTATACACTGTACATGTAATGTAGATGTAATGGTTCATGTTAAGATCAGCTAAGACACATAATCATACATCTATACAAAATTTGTAAGGATTTGAGTGTTAAAAGCTTTATAGATGTTGACAAGGCCCTTAACATCATTAAAGCTTCCTTTTGCATCCTACATTCTGGTATATTATGGCAAATGCCAGTGGGGCTCCATGGTGCCAGGTAGTGAGCACAGGACCCTCAGGCCACTCTCGTGTCGTCCATTTCTGATTGTTTGGCTAGACCACTGGTGTGTTGGGAGACACAGCAAACCTTCTAGCAATGACATGTATTGATATGCCATCCTCGTGGAGTTGGACTACCTGCACAAGCTCTGTAGGGTCCAGGTATCGCCTCATGGTACCAGCAGTGACACTAACCCTAGCCGAATGCAAAACTATTGAAAAAACAGTCAGAAAAAATGATGAGGGAAAAAATGTCAGTGATCTCCGCCTGTAAAACTGTTCGTGTTTTTTCATTCCTGTTGTTTCATTGTTGCCCCTCTAGTGCACCTGTTGGTCATTTCATTAACACCAAACCAGCTGAAACTAATTGACAACCCACTCTGCTTGTTGACTGACTATTCCAGAAGGTTAGCAGTGATGCTGAACTCTGATTTAAGTATACCTTAAATTTTTGGAGCAGTGTATTTCACTATCAACACAGACTATTATGACACTGACAAACAGTGCCACAGATCCTGATACAGGACTGGGAGGATATCCCCATGGGACGCAACCCATCATCACATCAGAAACATACCCAGATGTTGTGCATATAGACAGATGAGTGGCTAATCCAGCCCTCTAAGGGATGCGAATTACAACTTCCACAGGTACGCCTGTGTTCTTAATAGACTACACAATGTATGTCAGTGA
>VOQK01004863.1:0-10496 GCA_015052645.1 Benitochromis conjunctus
GCAATTTTTCCAGTGATTATTTCATTAAATAACTTTCGATTTGCTTGTTTTTATCCACTTCTTAAAGTTGACACATTGGATTTACAAAACCAAGTATCCTTTTTTGTCCTTGTAGAAGGAGCGATCGTCTTTCTGTTCACTTAGTTCTTAAGTTGCAGAGGAGGGAACACAAAGAGTCCAAAATAATTGGACTCAGGCTGGGCTGCCATCTGCCATGGAAAACAAATGTTTGTCCTTTAAGAACTTACAAAGAAATATGTGTGCTTGAAATCCTAGGTTTATTAAAGAGAAACTTTGTTCTCAAAATGTAAGCAGACTGAAGCTTTTCTTAAAGACAGGAAATATGGAGAAAAGGCTGAGGTATGAGGTAAGACCAGCAATTAAAGTCGGTGGAGTGATCAGTCCAAATGAGGTATGTTATATTGGAGCTGCATTTCAGCTAGATGTTGGAGATCCCATCAAAATTGCTGGAATACAGTAAAGGCAAATTGGGAGAGAAAAAACTCAATGATCTCAACAATGTTGAAGCAGTATGGACTCATCCTGACAGAACAAAACAAAATTCAGACAACATCCTAAGGAGAGCTTTAGTGTGCCTTTCAAAAACCCTGTTAACTACTCCTGAAGATGATTTAAAGAAAGTTTGCTTAAGAGAGTTTAAGCTGTGTTGAAAAATAAAAATGATCATGATATCTTTGAATTGTACAGAGCCCGTTTGTGCCTTTTATATATTATATTTTCCATGTCTCAGTAAAAGCCTCAGTAAATTGCTGTATCTATTTCCCATTTTCCTTGAAAAAATACAGAAATGAGGGGTGGCTTAAGACTTTTGCACATTACTGCATATGCGTCTGACCCGTTACATGAACAAGTCACGCTCTCTAATGGCCTCCTCTGTCATTTCTGCCGCAACATCCTCTCACCTCGTTCACACGTAGCTGCTTCCCCTTGAACAATTACAGTGACGAATGAGTGAGCGAGAGCGCCGCATGACTGTAGGCAGCTCTGCATAAACAAGAAACCATCACGAGATAAAAAAAGAAAAAGAGGTTTCCTCTTTAGGAGTGAAGTGAAAGTGATAACGGAGTGACATCAGTTCATAATAATATGTAGTGTGAGAAAGGGAGAGGCCGGAGGTAATCGTGACCCACAGTGCTTTGCAGCAAATTCCTCGCGGGCCACAGTTGATATTGAGTTTGGTAGATAAGGAGGCAGAAATGGTCCTCTGTTATTCCTCCTGGTCATTTCCTCTTTCACTCTCATGCCTCATTTACTTATGTTTTTTTTCGTTGTTTCTTTCTTTAGGCTAATCTTTACTTTATATAGCATATATTTCCACGATGTAAGCATCTTCAGGACAAACATGTTGCAAAGTACCTCAAATTAAAATCCATAGCCCATTTGGTAATCTCAAACTGAAAGTGAGGAAGACTTTGTCAAGTCTTTTTCCAAGCAGGTTACTACAGAATATGATCTTAAAACTATCACCAAAAGCTTTGATGGTATGATGATATGGAATCAGGGCATCTAGTTAGATGCCATGCAACTTTTCACATGCATTTCAAACTCATTTTAATTTCAGGGCCACATCTGAATTTGATCTTGAGTAGGGCAGAGCAGCTTACTAACCCACATTTCGTCATGTGGGTTAGTAAGGATGTTCTAACACATGAGGTACAACCTGGCGTGTACCATTTATGTTTCTAATTACATGTACATTGAAATTCGCTGTGTCACAAAAATCACAAAAACTCGTGTATTAAATATGACACATTAGGTGTTAGGGGGTTGTAGGCAAGCAAGTCTTCCAAACATTAGGTGTACAATAACTACCTTTAAAGATGATGCATAAAAGCTTTTTGTTTGCTCCTTATTGTGAGTACAACAGCATTTCCTTTGCCATCGCTAGTGTTTAAGCAAGATGTACCTTTTGTATTAAAAAGTCTAACATTAATCTTTTCAACTGCCTCTAAAGACAATACACATATTTTTCATATACAGTATTTAGCAGTAAACATGACCTTTCTCTAAGCTCAGTCACACTACAGTGAAGGCTCTCATATACTCCATGTATGCCATATTATGTGTGCGATTACAGATTCGTCCAGTAATGATGTTTTTGCAAGTGGTGTGCTCTTTTCCTCCTGCTTTGTCTAACCTTTCTCAGCACAATTAACTGTACAGGGTTATTTTTCACTCTCTGACCCATCTATTTCCTTTCTTTCTGGATCATCTGTTTTTTACATATTTCTCTTATGTTGTGTTGCTCTTCTGTGCCTGTTAGTCTAAGTCCTGTTCTCGTTTTCTTCGGGTCCATCTTCTTAATGACGTATGTTGTTTCTCGTTGCTGCTCAGTTTTAATTTATCTCTTTTTTTCTTTGATCCCATTCTTCCTGTTACCTCTCTCTCTCTCTTTGTTTTGCTCATGTCTCTCTTGTCCTGTCCACATTTTCCTCTTATCTTTTCATATTTAGCACAGCTTTATTGTGTGGCCAGGGTCATACAAAAGACAAAAAAGTAATGAGCATAAGATCATAACATTTTATTCTGTTCATACATACAGCATTAAATATTATACACATCACACACTGCCTGCATTTAATATCATGTAATATGTCCTCTTCTCTTCATTTTCTCCTCACTGTTTCCTATTTCATTCCTCCCCTCCAGTCAGAATATCATGACCTGAGCAAAATGAAGACATTACTCAGCCCAACCACCATTTCTGTGCGAACCCCTAAATAAACTCTGACACTCTCCTTCTGCTCAGCTCTGCTCTTGAATATTTAAACAAGCCCGACGTACATTTGGCCAGCTCGTAAACACAATGTCGCATTTGTTGTGAGTCCCGCTCCGGCTCTGTGCTCTCTTTCTAAATAGTCATGAAATACACTTTCTATTTAAACTGTTTTTAAAACTTTGAAGTCCCAAATAGATCTTTGGTGCCACGATGCTTAGAGCACCTCTGCAGAGAGCACAGGCATACGCATGCTTCCACATGTGATTATCCATTTCTGTTTTAGCTAACTGGATTCATTCAATTGTTTCATTACATATGAGAATGCATTTCTCATTATCAAGCAGAACACTGCACACTCTGTCCTAATTTAAACTGCAATCATAAAACAGGTGTCTCTCCATTCAGCCCTGTGGGTTAATAGAGTTTACAATTGGTTAGAGGTTTAAACTGAAATCTTTTTGGATGCATGAGGTGGAAGAAACAGTTTTGATGTAACTGATAGAGAAATAAAATACATGACTGTCAGGAGCCAGACAGTCAAAAGAAAATGACTTTTTCCTCAGAGATGTCCACCCTGCATTGGGCACGCGTGGAAAGATAGAGGCGTGGAGAGCAGCAGCGAGATCTGGGCACAGGAGAGTGCCGGCAGCAACGGCAGAATTGACATTGATTAAGTCAGATGCAGCATGGACGGAGGCATTGGGGGTGTAGGTGGGGTACAAAATGACCCGCAAATCAACTTTGGGAAAGCTAAAGAGTGTGCTAGGTGAGCGGTTCGCCACTTATACAGTGGTTTGCTCTTTGTTTTCAGACACATGGACAAAATTCATGCAACCAAAGCTTCGGTCAATTTCAGTCCATGTACAGTAATCCTGCAGCAACACTACTGCAGGGTTACTGTATAATATTCCTTGTAGCAAGCTCTGCTTCAGCTGTGTTTTACATACATGTACAGGAATCACTTCCCTTCCAGGATGAAAGCTTACAGCATTGTATATTTTTTATCTGGAGAATTCAACTGCCTTTAAAGGTTTGGAAAGGTGGCGACCAGCTTCTTTTTGTTTGTGTCATGAGTCTTTCAAGTTCAGTTATTGTTAAATGTCTTCAGTTTGTATCTTTCTGCTTATTTATTTGTATTCTTATTTCTTTTCATGATTGTATTTTCAGTCTTGGTTCAGTCTCATGTTTAAATCTGTAATTATCCTTAGAGTTTGCTTTTCCGGCCCTCCTCTGTTCTGTGTTAAGTCTGCCTTTCTGTTCCTGTGTTCATTTACTTCCTGTTTTATTTTGTTAGTCACTGGTGTCTTGTGCTTTTTAATTAGTTTTGCATCCCTTGTCTCATTTTCTCGGTTAGGTTGAGCTGTCCTCCCAGATGTCTCCTGTCAGTTTGTTTTTGTTCATTGTCACGTCCTCCCTCCTGGTTGGGTTTATGCTCTGCGTTTCTGAAATTTTTGGATTCCTGGTCAGCCTTTGTTTTGTATTTTGCTTGAGTGTAATGCTAAAGCTGTTTTTGAGTTTCTGTCTGCCGTGTTCTGCAGTTCAGTCCAAATCCTGCCTGTCACGCAGCCGTTATGACAGCCATGATCCAACACAAACTTCAGGTCCAGCTCTTTAACAATTCTACTGTAGTTCAGTACAGAATTACAACCTCACACAGTGTTTTTTGTTATTTTTTATTTTTAAATGTTGGACTAGTTTTAATGAAGGTAATGATGATGCTACTGTTGAGTAGAAAATTGTGCATTGAGATGAATGCGAACATGTGCTTTGTGCAGATGTTAAACTAGCCAGGAATTAATTATCCGGCTACCTGACATAAGTTGTTAGATTCAAAACAATTAAAATGACTGCTTTGTTGAGATTAACAGACCTCGAGTGTCATTGTTAAAACAATAAACATGGTACCATTTAATGGGTGGAAAAAGACTAGAAGTAATGAAGGTTAATGAGCGGGTCATGTTGTTCAACAGGTGATCCAGGTTTTTTCACCCATTATTATACCGCATCTTTGTCCCCCTTAACTGGATTAGTTGTTCAACTGGGAAGGCTGGTATTTACAGTTGGCTTTACATATGTATTGCGATGGCCATGCTGTCATGGTGCAGCAGACCACTAAACCTATCCATGTACTCACAAAAGAGATGACTCCAAGTTGCCTTTGAAGTTTTTCCCCTATTTCAAATCTGGTTTTATTCATTATGCTTATTTCCTCTAAACTAAACATGCATTTTGAAGAATTATTAAAAAAAAATGTTTTTGCCCATTTTTGTATTTAATTTGTTGACCAGAGCTGTTTTAATGGGAGTCACAAAACATGCAGAAGAGCAGAGAAACGTCTTTACTAATGAGCCATTACTATGAGCCAAAAGCAGGTCGCCTCCACATCTCTAGAAACGTTTCACCAGATTTATTGTGTTGTTTTGGCTCCTGATGTAAAGACACGTTGGACCTGTGCCATAATAATCAGTCACGGTCCTCTCGCCTCTGCACTTTATACAAGTTCATTTAACATTCATATGTCACCGGGGTGGGTGTTAGTGAACAGAAACATAACTTGGTTTATATTTTCAACTTTTATTGCTTTTATTTAAATCTTCTTCATGCAAAATAAATACAGATATGTCAATACTATCTATAATAATTATTATTATTACAGTGTCTTACAGTTTTTTAACCTTTCTGAAACTGCACAATGTAATTATGGAAGCAGCCACTTCCACTACCCGGCAGTAAAGGACAATAAGTAGATGGTTACCTTCAATCCAATGATAAGCCTAATAATACGATATGTCAAATTAATAGATCAGTAAATCAACAAAAAGAAAATAGACAGGAAAGTCAAACTGCGGGAAGTCGGCTGTTAATAAATCTGATTCAAAATAAACATGAGCAGACAAGAAGTTAAGGCAGCGAGCCAGAGAAGCAGCCAGACTGTCTCAGTGCCCTTCTATGTTTTCATTCTATGAATCCTCATATTTGCATATGAAGCTCTCAGGGGGACCAGCAGTGCTTCCAGTGTACTGTGGGCGGACTATGAAAGGACCGCACAGACTTAATGGACATCAGCTCTCAGATAATTGCCACCAAAGTGATTATCCTGTGGAAAGGTGGTAACATCAGACCATTTCAGTGTGCAATTTCAGTCCGCCTACTGACCTTTTGACTGGTGCTGATACATTAACTGATCAGTCAATTAGTCAATAAGGAGAAAATGGACTTCAAAGTAGGTTTGCAGGGCTCATACTTGTGACCTTCTGTGACAATCAGGTGAACACACACACACACACACACGCACACACACACACACACACACACACACACACACACACACATATTAGGATTTCCACTTATTTTTGTACAGGAAAAAGCTTTTTGTCTAACACCTTAATTAATGTAAAACTATTAATTATCTTAAAAGGAAAGTGCTATTTTTTTTATTAGTATTTAGGCATTTTCTCAGTTGGGTATTTTTATATCCTCTCTAGGCCATTTGCCAAACAGATAATGGTTTGTTTCCCAGATCCACACCTGAACAATATGATTATAATCACCGCAGGAGAAAAATCATATCAGCTCAGAGCCGAGTTCATCCAGCCTCATATGTGTCATCACACCACGTCTGCACAACTTCCAACCTAGGCCTGGATGTAGATTTGAGGTCCTTGATGGATTCTGGCTTGCACTGCACTGTGGATCTTAAGCTCAGCCTTTGCCACTGTTAAGGATTGCTGCAGTCACAGTCATTTGAAAGTGGCAAGCCCCAAGAATGGGATATCAGCTCAGAGGCTATAGTGTGAGGCCAGAAAGTTTTTAGAAATTATAAGAAGTCTCAGAGATGTATTTTTCTGGTCAGAAGGTACTGCTATCTGCACAAAAAGAACAACCTCCTGCTATAGCTTCATATTGTACAGGAGAGGTTAGCCTTTGTTGTAATGAGAAGCCGGCTGGTCATGGTATCAATAAGAAGACTGATTACCCTCTCCCCACCACAACCACATCTAACAGGGTTGGCCAGTGGCCATTTCCTTTTGTGGTAGCCACAACAAAACTCTGATCACGACTGAAATGAGTGGCTCAAACAATAGTCTACAGTCAGTGAACGCTACTGAGCCCTCAGTGACATGGGAGCAGTGTCTGCCACAATCCCCCAGCAAGCTTTAATTGGAAGTGATGCTAGACAGATGATATCATAACCATTAGTGATGCCCTGATAAGACTGACCGAGGAGCTGCTCTGTAAAGCTTCTTTGTCCAAAAAGGGTCCAATGAGCCCCTGGACCCGTCAGCATGCCATCTCCAGCAGCAATCGCAGCCTGACCTTCGTCACCTCTCTCAGCCCTTAATGCCCAGGATGTTGGCTCTAGGGCTGTGGAACTGGGGCAGTTGACCTCCCCCTCTCTAGAGGGTAAAATCCATGATAGCAGGGACTAGAAATTAAAGACTGTGGCCTTTGAAAGCCTCTATTATTGTCAGAGGGAGCACAGCAATGAATCTCGCCAGCCTCTCCATGGACATGCATTATCAGAGGGGTGATTGTTTGACCTAAACTCTATGCTTGGCAATGATTAATTTTACCCTGGCACAGGTACATTCTCTGACCTCTCTGTCCTCTTGGAGTAACAGAAAATGCCAGGTTTTTTGAATATTGGCTCATAAGCGGAATAAACACCTTAAGCGTTTTAAAAGAAGAACTGAGAATCCATTTCTTTAGTCCATCTCAATCTGTTTTCTGTCTCTGTGGAATGATGCTTTTTACAGGAATATACTGGGGACTAAAAAGACTGGATCAATTGTTCCGGTGCTGTAATTCAGAAAGATGGATTGCAGTCCAGCGTGAGACCAAAATGTGCTGTGAAAAGCTAAAACCAAAGGAGCATGTCACTTCAAATGTCAGCTCTCCTGGTTAAAACTATTCTCTTGTCTGCTTGCTTGCAGACAAGAGATTAGTTTTCAAATATATGCAATATCTTCAAAAACCTCTGCAGGAGTGAAAAGGTCTTTGTTATTTTGAGTATTACGAGCTGTTTTTCTGTTTCTTGTGCTCTTCTGACAACAAACTACACAAAATATAAAATTGGTGTTTTCTACACTTTCTTTTTATCTTGTTGTGACTCATATTGTAATGCTGTTCAAACTGCTTTATTGATAATTTACTAAATAGCTGATGGCATATTGATTTTATACTTTTTTTCCCCCCCAGCAACTGTGCAACGCAGCATTTTAGCCAAACTATACATGGTTTTATTACAAAGGGAAACAGCACATCCATTGTGTCCACGTAAATCTTTGCGTCGGGCATGCCTGAAAAGCTCTGTATTCTTTATCAGTCACCAAGCTAAAGGAGAATGAATATGAGAACATTAAAGCCACACACATTAGGTTTTGCAGTATACCCAACACTTTCTGTTGGACCTCTTCTCACACCTTTGGGTTGGTTACAAAATGCTAAACTAAAGTGTCAGGTGATGAGAAACATGTGTTTGTCCTTCTGCCTTTTCTTTTGTGTCAGTACAAGGAAAGAACCATGTTCTGAAAACCAGTCAAATGGGACTTTCTTGACCATTTAGTTGACAGTTATTTCTTGAGCATGAGGCAAAAAAAGATGGAATAAACTGTATTTCGGAGCTGAGTGGTTATTCTTTTTTTTTTTCTTTGACACTATGAGTTTTTAATTGTGATTTACTCATTAGAGAGATATTGTTTTTCAGCCAGGAGAAAAACATGTTGTATATGCGCCTGTTGTGTACTAGACATGGTGCATTCTTTGGGGATTAAATAAAGCTCTGAAAATTGGCCATTGTCAACAGTGGCTCTTTGAGGTCAGCATCCAAATACATCACTGACCCAAGCTGAATAACTTTGGTCAAAGAATTTTAATTTTGAAAGGTGTAGAAATTAACATAACAGGTCCCTATCATCTGTATAATGAAAATCACTCTAAATGAATGGACACAGCATGGAATGCATTCTTATTTCTATCATTAGCTGCTTAATGGACAATAAGATCTTTCAAGGATGAAGATAAAATATGATATATTATAATGCAGAACACGTATTGTTTGTTGTTGTTGTTTCCTCTACTGTGACCTTGTTTACCTATTTTTTGAGCTACTATTCCTTTTGTACCAATTATATGCTTTTGAGAATTATAACAATTTTTGGAATGGATGGTGAGAAATTCAATTTCTTAGAATCTATACTTATTAACACATAACAATGTAACAAAAACCTTTTCAAACCTCAGTACCATAGGCTGAAATACAGTCCCAAACCATGTATCTGTTGTGTTTTACAGATGGCTGTAAGCACTCACTGTTGTACTACTATCCCGACCTCCTCTGTACATATTGATGACAATTTGAACCAAAAATCTGGATTCATCACTCTGTGAGACCTGTTGCCATATATTTCCAGTTCAGTTCATTTGTAATTTGCAGTACCTCTGCCTTTTCTCTCAGTTCCCCTTCCTTAAGAATAGCTTCTTGATAGTCACTCTTCCATTGAGGCCATTTCTGATGAGGCTCCAGTGAACAGCAGCTGAATCATCTGAAGGGCCAGATGCATCTCTCAGGTCCGGCGTCGAATGTTTGCTCGACTTTTTTCCCTTCTATTTCCTAAGGACATGGCTTTCATACACTGTTCGTCTGCTGTTGATAGCTTATTTAAAAGCAGCTACTTATTCTTATATTCTCCACTTGTCCAGTTTCCTCACATTTTTAAGGACACACAGTACACCATGATGAGTCAATATGCCAGGTTTCTGGCTAATAGCGCTATGGGAATCATGTTTTTTGGTGCAAAAATGATATTTTACGTCATATTGTGCTATCTTTGACATTTTTTAAAATACAGATAAAGAAAATGTACTTTGCAACAGTCTGCTAGTAACAAAGTGCCCAAAATAAAATTGGTTCTTTGCTGACTGTTAGTTAAGTGCCTTTTTATTGGGTGACTGACTCATAGGTCAATGTTCAGTGAGTTTAAAAAAAAAAATCCTTTAAAAATGATCAGGTTCAAGTACTGGACAGAAAACGGGTGAAAAAGCAGCCAGTGTCCAAAGAAAAGCTTTGCAAGATACCAGAATAAAGATGTGCTGTATGCCCCTGCTGTCACAGCAAAAAAAAAAAAAGTGACATATTAAACAGCACTGAAGATAAATGCCTGGTAGCTAAATTTAACAACCACTGTTTTACAATATATACCACCTGAATAATTCTGCTTTAACACACGTTGTGACATGTTTTTTTTCTTTGAGTTCCAGTAAAGGATAAAAATATGTGAAGTCTGACGCACGAGTTACTTATTATATTTATTGCAAATAGAGAATGTTGGACTTCAAGGGTGATAACGGTCTTTCGCACAACAACTAAAACAACTACTAAAAGATTAAAGTTATTAGCAACAAATAAAAAACATGCACATGACACTATTACTATGCAAATATTATGCATACAACATATATGCATAATATTTGCACAAGGCTACTGCAAATAAATGCCATTAGGTAGTCATAAAAATAGCTGAATGGATCTCACCATTTTGGAGAGAAGAATGAGAGCTGACTCAGAGAGCTGAAATTGGAACGGTGTGTAAAGTGCATGCTACTTATTGTTCTCTGTGTTATTTAAATCTCTCAACAAAAGTAAATGGATAACCCACAGCTTCAACTATGTGTAGCTTCTAGGCAGCTGCTGGAAGAAACTGGACTTCTTTTTTTTTTTTTTTTGCCTAGTATAAGTTGTACAATTTGTCTTAAG